>RXPK01000153.1:1927208-2127379 GCA_004143645.1 Protaetia brevitarsis | reverse complement strand
CTAGCTTAAGTGGTAAAGATTCGCCAGCAAACGAAGGGATTGCCGGTTCGAATCCTGCGTGAGGGAGAATTTTTTTCTTGAAAAAATTTCTCCTAATTATTACAGTTAAAAGCAGAAATTCATTAATTTGTTAATTTAGATTTAATTTTAATTGCTTAACGTATTACTTGCTTGCATATCAATAAAATGGATTATTTATTGTTTAGTAATAAATGACAATATTAAAGACGCATAAGGACTCTAGCTACTCAAAGTGAGTACATTTATTTGCAACATTTAGATCAACAGTCAGATACTACTCAGTATATTTTGGATTATTAAATTTAAATTTTTATTAAAAACAATATTCAAATTTCCCACTATCCCATATGTTACCTTATGTTATCTCTTAAAATTATACCAACCTATACACATTAAAAGTTCAATTTAAACTGTCATTACAGTTAGAATGTTTAACCTCAAAATTTGAACTTATTTACACAGAAATTTAAACATTAATCATGCGAATAGTACCTTCGATTCTACGAACTACTACGACGGTGTTAAAACAAGGGGCACCTTGTAAGCATCCGTTCCTCGTTATTCTAAGATCAAATAGCCACAATCCATGAAAAAAAGGTAGGTTAATCCAGAGAATTTCTTGTAATAATGAATGACTTAACGTTAGGATAGTGGCAAACTCAATAATTCACATTGAAATCCCATTTAATTTCCAAAAGGATACGAAAATATAGTTTAATTTATCTATCGATGAAAATGTAAAACAATTTACGAATAACATTTTTTACCAACAACAACGTCTTCATGACCTCTAGTCATTTATTTTAATACGAGTTACATTAAGTCTCTGCCCACAAATAAGAACCAAGAAAACTAAATTAAAATATGGTAAAGTGAAGAAGAAATTGTATGTCCTATCCATTCAATATTTTATTATATAGTACAACTAGTTTCGGCCTTCTGCCATCTTCAGGTACCCTACAATACATAAATCCAAAAAATAATATTTAAATTTAATGACGGTTTGAAGTTTAAAGGTTAATTGTATATATCATTAATTCCAATATTAACATAATAACTAATACTTATTTATACGAGCGTAGTAAGTTTAATACAAAACAAGTCGATATATAAAATTTTGATTATTTTATATATGTTGTGTATTTAAATGTGCATGTCTAACTGTGTTGTAATTTTTAATTTTTAATTTGGTTTCTAACGTAATAAGAAATGAGTGTAATGTCATTACATACATATGTAAAATGGGAGGAATATTATTATGTATTTGTTCGTTTAACAAAATTATGTTTCTTTTATTGCGATGTTCATATATCTCATATTCCAGCAATGTTAGTTTTTGGCTTTTATCACAATAGGGTCGGATCCTTCAACAATTTATACAAGAAACGACTTACTGTACTTCATTTTTGTGTTATATGATGACGAATACCTAAAACGATTCAACATTTGGGTTTCATATTTGTGAGTAAAACCAAAAAATGACAAATTTTAAATTATGTCTTAAGACGTCACAACTGTTTTGGCCAATTAAAAACTGACAATTTCTGCGTTCACTCAGGCAGGTATCATTTAACGGCTTTTGGTTTATTTAAAATGTCACTTAAGACATTTAGTATAATAATTTAATAATTGGGTGATATTACAATACCTTGGGCAATTATTAAGGTTTAGAGAAATAGTTTGTAAAAATGCTAAAGTGATTGGAAATTGGAGAAGTACGACAACCTAGCTGCTTTCTCAGTGGCAATATGTTTCAGTCTCCTAATGGTGAACAACGCTGTGGACAGTCTGCCGAGCCAGCACATGGATATGCTGGTGCCATTTTAAAAAGGAATCGACTGTGACTCCAAGAAACTTTACTGCTGTGGTTTCTATTGTGCTTTTTGTTGTGAATTTAATGTTTGGTGTTTTGTTAGTGTTAATCTTCAGTTTATTTGCAGCAAACCAGCATTCAACCTCTCCGACGATCCTCTGTGATAATTTCAGTTGTACTAACCAATACAAACGTATCGTAGGCGTACAAACAGATATCGGCATCATGAACAGCAGATGGGAGGTCATTGATGTACACAAGAAATAGGAATGGACCCAGTATTGAGCCTTGTGGTACACCAAAACTCATTCTCATTGTGGTAGACTTACAGTTTCTCCATTCCGTTAGCTGCACTCTGTCGGAAAGGTACGAACTTATTAGTTTCAAGGGTATTCCTCTAACTCCATAGTGTTCCAGCTTGTGCAGGAGTATATCGTGTGTAACAGAATCAAAAGCTATAGAGAGGTCTAACATTTGCATTTCCGCAATCATGCCATCGTCGAAAGGCTTATAAATTTAATCCAGTACATGCAGAATGCTAGTGGTTGTGGAGCGTCCCTGCCTGTGTCCGTGCTGTTTGGGACTCGAGTAGTTGCAATGTTCGAAGTAACTCATCAACCGAGTTGTTAAAATTTGCTCGAGGATCTTGGACATAGAAGGAAGTATACTGATAGGCCGGTAGTTAGCACAATTATTCTGATCACCCTTTTTGAATATAGGAAGAACTCGGGCCACTTTAAGTATATTCGGGAATACAGCCTGTTCAATACATCTGTTGAAAACATATGCTAACGGCGTCGAGATTTCCCGACGCACTTCCACAAGCAAGTGCGTTGACAAGTCGTATATATCTTTAGTCTGCTTGTTCTTTAAATGTTTCTGCAGTATACATTCAGTTTCACTGGGCTCTATTTGGTGAAGGTACATCGAATTGGCATTGTTAATGCTATGGTCTTGAAACATTTTATCGAATAAGTCATTGGTTTGTATGTTGGATATATTTTTTTCTCTAACCCCACAAAAATATTGTTTAAGACTATCTGGACTTAACGTAGAGTCATCATCATTTTAGCTATTGCTGGACTTCAGTTCAGTATTGAGGACTTTCCAAACCGCTTTAGTTTTGTTAATGGAGTTCTTTATACACGATGCATTTTTATATCATTTTAATTCAGAGATTTTTTCCAGATATTTTTGCTTCATATAATGATATTTTTGTAGTATACTGGATTTTGTGTTGTCTTGCATATGGTAGCTAAAGCGTTTAGTTTTGTTCTCATCTGATTAGATCATGCTGCAAGTAATTAGACTCAACAATTTCAGTTATACGAATTTTTGTTTCAGGAAAGCAGCGGTTAAATATTGCAATAAAAGATTTATGAAAGCCTTCAAAGAGAATATTGGCGTCATGGAAATCAAGGGGTAAGTGGAATTCTATACGAACTCGCTCTTTAAAGAAGGAAATGTTATATTCATTCATCTTTCTGACAATGTTTGTTTTAATAGGTGTATTGCGGTGTACTGGAGAACTGTGAACTGCTAAATGACCGAATAAATGAGAGTTTACAGTTTCACTCTTTAATACTCGAAGGTCAGTATTAGTAAATATGTTATCGATCAGTGTATTTGCAGTTTCTGTTATTCTAGATTTATCCTGAAAGCATACATGTCTGTAATATGTCTAATACCATTACAGTTGCCTTAGTCTTAATGTTGAGGTTGATATTAAAAATTTTTATTGCTGAAATTTGTTTGTGTATTTTTTCTTTACGTATTAGAAATATCAGCTTATTTAATTTGTTTCAACTTACATAGGGAGAGCTATTGCAGTCATTATTCGGAATAGAAAGGTCGGGAATAAATATTATCCTTGGAGTAATCCACCGCGTTTTTAATTCAACTTATTGTTATTCTGTTTGTTTCTTGTTTTATCGCTACTTAATAACACAAATGATGTCTTTATTACTAATAAAATTCCGCGAAAGATTAACGCAGCAAATAACAGTCATTTTGAATTGAGATTGTACTTCCTTCTCTGCTACACGCTTTTTATGATTGATCTAAATGAAGGATGACAGCTAAGGCATCTAGTGCTAAGATAATAAAATACTGTTAGAAGTTATATTTCCCGCGACAAAATATCAAAACTGCCAACAGCAAACGTCACTTATCTTATTTCTTCGCTGGTAGCAACACCAAAATCACAGGCGAATTAATCGAAATTTAAATTAATTATAAATAAGTACTTAATTTAAACAAAATAATTAAAAGAAATTCGGAATGGCGCGTTACAACAAACTACAATAAAAGTTTCTTCAATTGTTACATCGTTATTCGAAATCTCATATGACACACCATATTTCCTTGACCGCAGACTTTTTCCTTCAATATACGCGTTTATATAACCAACAGTAGATTGAGATAACATCATTAAGACGTCCACGAAATCGTCCATCCTTATTCGGACGTCCCTTCACCCGGATTGACAATCTAAACACTTAATTACTTTCGAGCAATTCAAGCGACATCAATAAAAGCTTTCGGAGTCCGTGATAGATTTCTTCTGTCCGACCATCTCCGAGATGGAACTCGGGGTAGGGAAAGGAAACTGTCAGCGAGAAAAGAAGGGAAAAAGAGCGAGCGTTCGAAGATGAGCACAGAGGTGGAATTTTTTCTCTTTATCGGGATTGCATGAAGACGTAAGATTTATTGATTTTGGCTTTGTGGTATCCTCTCTTTTTATATATATAAAATTGCTGGCGAAGGAGTTTATATTATAGATGTTTTGTGAAAGGTATTCATAAATACTGCTTAGCCACAATGATATCCGTTTTCTTTTTTACTTCATTAAATATTTTTTTTTAGAAAAAAATATACGGATACCTTTAAAATAAATAATAAGAATAATACTCTATTTTATTAAATTGTCCAACAGATATCAAATACAGACTGTATAAAAGAAAATCAGGATAGTACATTACATGAAGTAAATGCTGTGGTTGTAATAGTATTTCAAGAACTATATCAAATCCGAAAATACCTAATCACAATTTTTGGCGGAGTGAAACATGTGAAAGTGATTTGAGCAGTATATTTGCCCTGCTGATACATCTGGAGAACAAACTTGGAAAGTTTATCCTCCCTATGAGAATATTAGAATATAGAAATCCTTCTAGCTATCAGTGACTGAAATTCATGAGATATAAAAGAAGTTCATAATAGATACTATTCTCAGGATATGTTCCATCAATCTTAAATAAAAGATGCTTCAGGAACTTGCGCCGGACTCGTTCAATTGCTTAAATTTCTGTAACATAAATGGGACACCAATTAACAGCAGCATACTCCCTACAAATAATCAAGGCCCTGAAAACCGATTTCGAAGTAGCGATATTATCGACATCCTTGTAGCTGCGCAAGATCAAACCCATGGAGCTAAAGGTAGTTGTGGTAATAATGGAGATGCGCTCTGAGAAACTAAGCTCTTTATCAAACAGCACGCTGGACACCATCTCCACGTTGCCAATATTGTAGCTGAAAACTATTCTGCTGGTTTTACAAGTGAACGACCCATAGTAATGACGTTGAGATGCCGCTTATTTCTCACACACAAAGTGGTGAGTACATCCATGCTCGACTGCGATGTTACAGAATCATTTGCGGTTTCAACCACCCGATAAATTTTCAAATCATCTACATAAGCCAATGCGACACAGTCCTCGAAGTACAGCAGGTCATTTATATATACATATATGGAATAGCAAAGGTCCTAGATTGGATCTTTGGGTACACCGGATGTTGAAATGTATGTTGTCCATTTGTATCCCTTATAATAAAGCACATTTTCTACATCACGTAAATAAGAATTTATTAATTGTGATAACGGCTTGCTAAACCTAAACATACTCAGTTTTTGCAATAAGATATGGTCGTTGGTGTCAGAAGCTGGAAAGAAAACCATGTTGAAATAGTGACAGGGAAAGTCTGACGTGATTATGTAGTAACCGGCAGAAAGTACGCAGATATGGAATATTATTTGTTTTTGATTTTAGTAAATCTTTTCTTTTTGCAGCTTACCTCTGCAAGTCTTTAAACTAAAATTACAATCATCAAATCTGACGAAAAAATTAATTTTACATGAGGAAATGTTAAAAAATTAAACTACGCTAAGGGTAAAATACTCAGATTTTGGTTTTAGAAGATTCTTTTAGAAGAAATGCTTTTTTTTTCAAATTCAACGTTATATCCAAATATGAAGTTTCGCTTAAGAAATGGGGTTTAATCATTTTTTTTTTAAATTACCTATATACAAAGACGATAGAGATCATAAAGCACGTATATCCTATTTTGGACATATTTTGTGAGAGAAAATCATGAATACTATGTCAAATTAGTTAGTTTCAAAAATGTTGTAGCCTTGAAAAACGAAACTTCAAAATGGCAATTTTTTTCTGCACACCTTGTTTAATTACAGCGTAGAAAACTTGTCCAATAGTTGTTCTTTACAAAACTACCAGATGCTCTGTATTTTTTTCGAAATTATTCAAAAATTCTGGCCTCTAAGATCGCCAGACCTATGCTCAATTGCTTTCCTTTTGCATTGCTAGAAAATTTAATACTAGTTCGATAAAATGTGTACAAAATAGAGGGCAACATGTAGAAGTTTAATGCTTATTCTTTATATTCTTTTATATTTAGAAATCTAGGTTGCATTAAAAACGTGTGCAACACTCGGTAGATATTAGCATACATATGCTTCACTTTACCCAAGGATAGATAAATATTGTAATTTCAGATCGACAATTTAGTAAATATCTTTAAGTTAATAATGAGATTTCCATTTTTATTTCTTCTGTTTCTTCTTTTTGTGTGCGTTTCATATCTTGTTCGTTTTGATCATCTCCGTGATTTTCTTCTTATAGGTGAGGTATTTCATTTTCTTGACCTTGGTTTGTAAATTATTGTAGGCGTTTATAGTTTCTGCTGATGGTATTAGGGTGTGTTTGTTAAATGTAACTTTTTGTGCTCTTATATTAGACGTTCTTCTTGTGTGGTGTTCGTGCACTTGTTTGCTTTTCCTAAGTTTGATTTCAGTTCTTATCATGTTATTTTCAATTTTGTATAGTAGCAGTAGATTCTTTTGTTGTATTAACTGTTTTACTGTTAGTACTCCTATTTGGTTGTATAGTTGAGTAGTTGGTGTTCTTTTGTTTATAGAGTATATTGTGTTTAAAATTTTGTTCTGTTGTATTTGTAGTCTGGGCAGGTTTTTCTCAGTAGTTTCTCCCCAAACGTTGATTAGATAGCTCATATGTGACGTAAATAGGTTATGATAAATAGATTTTTTCATATGCTGAGGTATGATGCTTTTTATTTTACGTATTGCGGCTAATTTTGAATATTTTTATTTGCTAATGCGTCTACGTGTTTGTCCCATTTCAAGTTTTGCTGTATTGTTAGCCCTAGGTACTTTACTTTCTGTACTTCCGTTATTTTTTGATTGTTGATGCATATAGTAAAATTTGACGGAAAAGTTTTTCTTGTGAATGTCATATTTCTGTTTTTGCTTCGTTGATTGTTATTAAAGTTGTTCTGGCCCCATTGTTCTATTCATGTCTGTGTCTATATTTTGCTAAATATTTTGTTGATTTTTACAGGTATCATCTGCATAGGCGTATATGTATCCATGTAAGAGAAAAACGATATTAAACTGATGTGAATCAGAAAATTTCAAGTAGATGTAATTATTTTGTTTCATTAACAAAACAAGTGCAGTCTCAGCATTAGATGCAGTATACAGAATGCTGGCATCAACAGCAAGCGTTTCAGAGGGGAGTCTAGGAAAATTCCTTGTCGTTGACAGAAATGTTGGATGGTACAGGTTAAGAGCTGTACATCAAATATTTTGAAAAGCCAGAATATCATGTTGAAGTTAAAGTAAACATTTCTAAGTATTAAGTCCAGGATGCGTTGGCTTGAGTTGGTGATTGTGTTATATTGTTGAAGAGGATTCGATGAAAGACAATAAAATTTTAGACCTGTTATTATTATGATCAGAATTCAGACAAGAGATACTAAAATCTTCAATAATTAATACAGACTTATCCAGAAGGTAAGTTTCTAAGAGTCAAGGAAAATTTCTACCACATAGTGGATGGTATCAAGACGGATGCACAGCAAAATGAAGAGACAAGAAATGTGTGATGTAGTATTAACTATATCGCAGGTAATACTAGAAAAAGTTACTAAAATGCACTACTACCACTAGATATATTGGTCGAAGCGGTGCAATCTATCACACCTTAGTGCTTTGCAATCAGAAGAGCAAATAAATCATTATTAGCGATGGCATCACACAAGCAGATCTCAGAAAGAAAAGACTACTTCATAAGAAGGCAAAGACGTACTAGTAAGTAAAGCATATGCTTTGCTTCTTAATTCTCTGACGTTCTGATGGAAAGGACATAAATCCCTGTTAGGGTTCTCTAGTTGAAATTAGCAAAGATTTATGGAATGCCATTTTTAAAATGAATCCTAAAATTCTTCCTCCGATTTGCATTCAAGTAATCCATTATGTACAGAATTCCACTGTTTTTGCTCAAATGGTGTACGATTACGTGTTATAAATACTGTTGAAAGATTGACAGTTTCTTCCAAAGATTTGCTCTTCCTCAATGCTTCAACGGCGTTTTTTTTTTTTTACTGGAAAATATTTTAATAAAATTCTAATAGAATTATAGTTGCAATTAATGAGCTGGTGTCATAAAACTTAACCTTACAACATCGCCTTAGCCTTTTGCACATCGGTTAGCTCGCTTGCGTCTCTACCATGCGTCAATTTTATTATTCACACCATATTCTTTGCCGTCATTCGAATTCCCACGAGCAGTTCCTCGGGATCGTACGATTGCTGATTGGTTGAAGCGAGATAACCTCTCGGTAAAATTGTCTTTCCGCACCGCGTTGTTGATGTGCGATTGTTGTACTGTAACCTCTGTTGGGATCAGACATCGTTCTCCTGTGAAACGATCACAAATCCTCCAGCTACCTATTTGCACTTAACAGGATCTTACGCCGGATTTACTGAGCAAGCATTGCGGACGAATGCCGATGCAACGTGCTCTCATCAGGAAGGTGTTTGTATAGCTTCCGGGAACGTGCCGGAATTGTGTATTGAATACTTCCTTGAGCTTTCTTGTATGCCGCGAAGGGCAAGGACGGTATTAATCACAAGTGTGCTCTATTTGCATGGGATTTGGCGATAAAAATGTGGTCTATATTGGCTTTATTTGTAAAAAGGATTAAACACTTCGCGATGGAAATAAAATATTTTGTTTCATGCAACTATAACATTATTATTTTTTACTATGTTGGGGAACGAATTCAAAATTCGTTGTTATATGTAAGAGAAATTATGATGGGTAAATTGGCGCGTACAAAAATAAAAGAATAATTCTCCCAGGTTGACTTTGTGTAAGTACATGATTATGATGAAAGGTAAATTGAAAATCAGGTGCAAATCTTACAAACTCTGTTTATTAATAGTGGAATAATGGCGAACCACCCGTCTTCAGGCCAAAGATGGAAGCCATAATAGGGGAAATTACAAATATTGAACAAATTTGTACATCTTTTTTAACTAAATTTTATGAAATGGATTAATACTTATAGTAAATAAAACAAAAGGATTAAGTCAAAGTATAATAAAATAGGCTAAAATCGTTCAAAATACTAAGTAAAAATGATGATATTGTGAAGTGAGATAAAATTGTTAACAGGAAGAAAACACTAACATATTAAAATTAACTGAATGAAGTCAGATAATGTTCTAAATTGTAACAAATAAAGTGAAAAATATTTTTTCTTTCCTTATACATTATGATTCTCTCTTCGTCCGGCAGTCTTTGCACGTGGCACGTATTTTATTTAGGTCGTTTTAATTCGCTCTCCCATATCCCTAGTTACTTAACTTAGACTCCAAATTTTAACGTTTTATTATAAATTTTAAAGTGTTGAAATAAGTATTACCCAATTATTTTGATATTGGCCCGGCTGATGGTCGAGTGGCTTGAGGGGTCCGCTTTATTAGGAGAAGCTATAAGATGAAAATTCGAATCATACATAGTCTATTAATATTAATAAATTACTTGAACTTACTAAATAGAGTTAATAAGGTATATCCATTGCAGTAACTAGAGGAGTACATCAAATTATACTCAATTACATTAATCGAAATTTAAACAAACACAAAACAATTTAAAAAACTATTTAAAATTAATAAAATGAACGTGGATGTCACTGTCAAAATCAGTAAACTAACCTGAAAAGAAAGCCATTTAAGAGAACGATGTTACCAGGCACAGTCATAAAGTCAAAACGGCAACGAAGTGAGGAATCAAAAGATAATTTAAAACGGAAATTTATTTAATACGGGTAGATAAAATATTAGAATAAATGTTGCTTAACTCTGTATCTACTTTGAAATTTACACAATTGATGTGTTTATTAATTTTCACCATTTCTAAGAATAATCTATTTTTATAATTATTTTCAACATTTAAAACTTGAGTGTTGTCAAAATCAAAATTATGTTTTTTCTCTTTGGAGTGGTTGGCTAAGGCGCAAGATCTTTTGCCCATGCGACAGTCACTCCTATGTTGACTAGTTCCGTGCTTCAATCACTGGCTAGTTTGACCAATATAACACCCATCACAATCCTATTTTTCATTACTATCACTGGGTTGAATTTTTGATTTTTAGGATGATTAGAAAAGTAGTTTAGGTATCTACCTGAAGCCGTGGGCTTCTGGTACCAATCTAGAATGTTACTATTTGTAGAAATGCGAATGAATTTTGTTTCAAAAAACAGCTTGTGATATGACGATGGTGAATCAGAATTCAGACTGCATACCTGACTATTTTCATTCTTTTCCCATTGTTGTTTTTTTTTTGTTATATTACAATCTATTTACAACATTTTAAATATCTACTCCATTACCGGTTTCGTCATAATATGGCTTCCTCGGCTCCTAGGATTAATTAAATTAAATTAAAATTAAATTTGATCGACTACTGGATCAAATAGAAAAAAAAAGTTAAATGAGAAAACAGATCTAGACATTAGTGATAATATAGTTACAGTGCGATGCCGCAGGCGAACCTTCTCCGACAGCCGCACTCTTTAACAAACAAGGTTACACCTTGTTTGTTAATCAGTTACACTAGTACAACATGTATTTGGCAATTTCCAACCATTTATCGCGATTCGTTCTGCCCTTTTGCATATATTTTGGCCATCTATATAACTGCTTAATTGATGTTATCATCCTAAATTTGATACTTGCGGAATTTATAGATCGTCGTCCTGATTTTGAACCGCTTCAAAACCCAACAGCTCTCCCTTTGTAATCTGAAGTAATATTATCTAATATTAATAATGACATTATTCCCATGTAAGTTATTACAATCTTATCTGATGTATTATCTTCATAGTTGAAATGTTTTTGTAGGAGTTCCTCTGATGAAGCTGAAAATGTACAACGAAAGCTTAGAATTTATGTAAAAAAAAAAAAATGAATCGTTATTTTATCAATCCTTGGTTGCTTTTTCCAGTATACATCTTTTACGTTGATCTGTTATCCTAGTAATATTATCGTCTGCCGAAGTACATACCTCCTCGTGCCCTTATTCGGTATCTTCTAAATCGTAGTGCGACAAAGGCTCGTCTTCAATTACTTCAACAAAGCGAGAATCAGCCATCTCTTCAAATTCTAACTCTTCCATAATTTTTTCATAAACACTTGTATCGATCAGATTGCATGATTCTTATTGCAATTCTAATTCACGGAGATGATTTTGCGTTATTTGATTTTCATTATAATTATATGAAAGTATTAATAGATGAATAATATTTGCCAGATTGATGTGAACCAAGTTAGCCACCGACCCTGCAAAATGTTATGAACAAACTTTACATAAAAATTTGACTTCTTGTATACAGCGCGCCGAGCAGTTCCCCAAGTCCCAGATAAAATAAAAATATCTGCAAACGAAATTTATATTGAACGCTAGCCAAATCTATCCATTATTATTAGAAGTAGGCATTTAATGTGTGATGTAACCTTGGCTTAATTTTTAACATATTTTATTACAATAAGAAAATGTATGCGAAGAAACAGATGTGCAGTTACAAATATTTTTGCCAATAGATAATTATTTTTCTTTTGTATACCTACGAGTTGAAAAAATAAAAATTGCATTCCGGATTTATCGAAATATCTATCGAATAGGTTTCAGCGTGTGAAGATACAGGATAAATTGTCGAATTTGGCTTATGTAAATGCTGGTGTGCCACAGGGCTCTATTCTTGGTCCTCTTTTACTTGCAATTTATATTTCTTCTGTGATGTCATCCCTGAAAACTTGTAGATATCATATGTACGCAGATGAAACGCAAGTATACTATTCTTTTTTCCCTTATGAGTTGGACACTGCGGTATCTATAATTAATGAAGATTTACAACTGTTGCTAAAAACATGCGCAAACCACTTTTTAGTTTTGAATTCTCAGAAATCATCTGTAATGGTGTTTGGTTGTCGCAACGGTGATTTGAAGTAATCTATTCAGGTTAAGATTAATAATGATGCGTTGCATGTTGTTGATGAAGTTAAAAATCTTGGACTATATTTGGATTCACAACTACGCTTTAGAATCCGCATTTCTAAAATGTGCTCAGCGCACGTACTCTGACTTTTGTATCTTCACAAATCGGCTATTGATAAGAAAACTAAAATATTATTATGTGATGCCCTGGTAATATCGCAGTTTAATTATGGCATTCCTTTGATATTTCCTTGTCTTGATGTTGCTACTAAGCAACGTATACAAAAAATTCAAAACTCTTGTTTACGTTTTATCTATGGTCTGCCTAAGTGGAGTCACGTATCTTGTAAACTGCGCGAATCTGGTTGGTTAAATATGGAAGAACGATTTAGATTAGCAACTACTGTCTTCTATCATAAAATCTTGGTTACTCACACACCGCCATATCTCTATAACAGAATCAGGTATCGAACGGATGTCCATAATATTAATTTAAGGTTTCGGCACTTAATCGCAATTCCCCGTCATAGGACAAGTTTGTTCAAGCGAAGTATTTCATATAACATCTGCCATGTATATAATTCTAGTGATGGACATATTACCAAATTGTCAATTCCGTCATTTAAAATCCTCACTTTAAGAGGGATGTGCTTAGGTGGAGTGTGTAGCGTGGCGATGCAAATTTGTTAATACTTTTGAGAATGGAGCAAGCATTATGTCAGTATGTTTTTATTTTTTTTTATTCTGCTTCTGCTGTAATGTATTGATTTGTAGTTTGTTAGAGGGAGCAATGGAAGATCAGGTGTTGAACTTGAATTGCTCCCTCAGGATTTCAATATGTGTTTTTTTTTTTTTGTTTTTCATTCTGTTTCTATTAACATATTGAAATAAAGTATATATTATTATTATTATTATATATTTATTTTACGCGGGTTGTAAAAGTTAACTTTGCAGCATTAATATTTTTTTTGCATTTACCAATTTCATTAGTATTTTCACCACTATTAATTAAATGTTTCTAAAATCTTCAACAAAAGACCGTAGAGGTTTTCTTGTAAATTGCCTTGTCCTATTTACGTTTGAAATTGCAAAGGTCAATATCACGTTTAGTAGTATTTGTCTTGCATCCTGTGAGTCTCTTTACACAATCATTGATATTCTCAACATAGTGATCTTAAAATTAGTATTCTTACGGCCTCCCGCAATCCATTGCCGTGCTATATTATCCGGGCATCAGTAATAGAGCGGAACATCAACGCTCTCGCTGAATTCACGTATAATCTCTCCCCGGGTCTCGGGTCCAATAACGTATTCAGATCGAATAATTGTAAATTAGAATATTCTATGTCGGTTTGCAGAATTCGAACGGCTCCCATGACAATACCCGCTCATCCCTCTCTTCTCCCTCACACGCCGCGTTCGCCCTAGCCTCTCTCTATGCCAGCCGCCCTACCGCGTCCTTTCCGCATAGCGGGAGATATCTCAATTGTAATGCAGGGTACACTACATTTATAACCGGGTGACCGCCATATTGCCCCCCCGCCAGCGTTCGCCGTAGGATTCCTCCAGGCTCCGGAGACCGAGCGAGCGACCGTCGATGCGACTGCTACGGTTACGGTGTACTGCGCGCTTTTCCGCGTTACCACAAATCATTCCGTCGCCATAACGAGGGGTGCAAGGATGGTTTGGGAAAACGATTATAACGTTTCGTCTCCTTCCGCATGACCTACAACCTAATGGTTGATGTTGAAATCTCTAGAATCGTCAAATTTATTGGTTCATGGTGTGCTACTCATAGTGATACATTTTCTTTATATGTTTGAAGGTTCATTTTTTGTTGTTGTTATGAAGGCCGCTTGATCTGAAGTCTCCGGAAACACTTTTTTCATCCATTAAATTATGTAAGCCATTCCAATATTCTAGTATCTACTAAACTGTACAGATCTCTGATTGGTTCATTGATTGATTGGTCTTCTTGGGTCCAGAGCTTCGTATTCACGCAGAATGTAGTTAGGGTTCTCTGTCATCCCCTTGCACAGTCTTATCGTATCTTAGTGTTTAATAGAATCCTCAGTCTCTCCTGGCGGTCTGTTGCAATATAGGTTCGCTTATTTTCATAAACCCTCTGATTGATTTCATTTGCACAATGTAATATTGCGTATGCCTCTTCTCAACAGATTATGACATATTTTTTTAGTATGTATTGAACATCCATTGGATTATATAACTAGACGTCTAAAATATATAATATTTAAATACGGTTCTGCAGTTTATAAATAACGCGGTTAAACCTTGAATTACTTACCGACATCCTACTGTTATAGTATATACAATTTAGCGTATTGCTGTATACTGATTGAATTTAAAATGCAAATTGAATTTTACAATGAATGTATGTATGTATGTAATAGAAGGGTGGTGTTACACTGCGGACCTAAAAGATCTATTGTGTCCCCTATTCTTGCTGCTTTACAGCTGGCCTTCAATCCTATTCCTTTTAAAAAGTGTAGGATGTCAGAGGGTCCAGTTTAGGTAAGTCTCCTCTTCGATTTCACATGCACCAGGTACAATGCCCTCGGGTTGCACAGTGCTACGCAGTTTGAGAGGAGGTGGATGGATGTTTCATCCTGTTCCCCACAGAATCTGCATTCAGGATCTTTTTCCAATCCAAGCTTACTCAGGTGTCCTTTCAGTCTACAATGGCCTGAAAGTATTCCTGTTAATATGCGAACATTGTTCTTACTCAGGTTGATGCATTCTGTAAACCTCTTCTGGTTACAAGTTCCCAGAAGAATTTACTTTGCCTCATTCCCTGGAGATTTTCCCAGTAACTGGATTTTCTCTGCTCCATTTCCATTTTTAGTTTCTTCAGTATTGTACTGCTACTTAACCGCAAAAGGGTTCAGGCCCTACGAAAGGCATTCCAGCCCCTTTTTTTGCGAGGTTATCCGTTATTTCGTTTCCTTCCACTCCTGTGTGACCTGGAACCCACAGGAGGGTTACTTTATTTCTTTTGCCTAGCTCATTTAGTTTCCCTAGGCATTCCCAGACCATCTTGGAGCTGATTTCATATGAGTTCAGCGCCTTGATGGCTGCTTGACTATCAGACACGATGATAATCTCCTGCTTCCGATAGTTCCTTTCCATAATGAACTGAACACATCTTCCAATAGCGTGTATTTCCGCCTGAAATATACTTGGGTATTTTCCCAAGCTTTCGAAATATGTAGTTCTAGGCCCATATATTCCTATTCCAGTTCCTTCTGCCGTTTTGGAGCCATCAGTGTACCATTTGATGGCATTTCTATTCAAGTTCAAGATGGTGTTATGATCCCACTCGCTCCTGTTACTTAGCTTCATGGTGAATTCTTTCACAAAGCTAAATTTTTTTAACATATCATCCCGGGGCATATCCCAGGTTTGATCACCGTCAGGAGATTGAGGCAATTTGATTGGCAATTGATTTACAATGAAAAAGAAAAAGTAAATTAGCTAGCTCAACGGATTAAAATTTTAAAGGGGCGCAAAAGGACAATTAACCTCAGAGTTACCCTCGCCAATTAAAACTTGAATCTAACCACGAAAAGTAAATTGTAAGTAAATGAAATCAGACTCTCTTAATTACCCCAAAAATTAAAAAGGTTTAAATTTAAAATAAAAGAACAGAATTTTCAACCCAAAGATGCTAATTAACAAACAATTTTATTTTTTTTTAAATGCGTTTAATTACAAAGGTGCAGAAAAAAAACCGTGAACTGAAGGTTCTGACCTAAATTAAAAAACTGCACTTGATTCTAAATTACAATAGGACAATGCAATTTCCTATGCAAAGCAAAAGATTTGTTTGTTCAGGAAGATAATCCAAAATATTACAAATTCTATCCACATGGTTTCAAACTAAAATAAATTGAGCGTGGGCAATTTCTAGAAAATTACTAAAAACAACTAAAAGCAAGAGCAATGCTTCTAGTCACCCAAACGAGGTGATTGATAAAATAAAAATGAATCAGAAAAAATTAATAACGGAAAACTTAACTCTTTAAAATAAAATGAGAAAATTACAATTAACATATATCTTCCTGCACAATAATAATAAATGATCTTATGTCTACAACGTGTACACGTCAATATATTAACAATTATTACTAAATGAATTCCTTGATGGACTATATAAAATTCAATTTATGCGAAAATTTAGAATATCAATATGAATTACAATATGGCATCAATAATATACCAAAATACGTCTACTCACGTTAACAGTCGAACAAGGAACTCTCGAACAAACTTCTACAATCGTTTTCCTTACAAAAATCCCTCTCTTAAAAACGTACAACGCATCTGTACAACAATACGCCAACATTCAAAAGACAAATAAATGAATGGAATTAATTTAAAAACAAACTTAACACTTAATAAATTAAATCAAATAATAAACACTTTATCTAAAATTATACAAAAATAAACAGTATTGTGAAAAATTCTCGGTAAATCGAAACAGCTGTTTTTAGCAAAATCAAAATATACAACACAAAATACACTCAGCAAACATGGGTTGCTAACCCATAGCAGTATTTAGCACCGCCGCGATTCACATTTCTATCTTCGATGCGTCCACACAACTACTGCATTATTGGTAATCGTTCGAGTGTCACGTAGCCAACTTCACCCCATCGCAAAAATGACGTCATATTTTTTTAAAACGAATTTTCACCTTAACATAAGTACTTATAAGATTTACCTCAAATATTAAAATCCTTAATAAAAGAATTTATTTTTTTAATTCAAATATCTGATCCACTCTTTTGTTGCCTTTTTTATTTCTTAAATCGAAAAATTTCTTTCATAGAGAAAATATATTTTTCTTAAAACAAGCCAAGAATATTATCGATTACAACCAAGTAAAATATTTGTTTCTATACAAGAATAATTTCCTATTTAAAATACAGATATATTTGAAAGAAGTAAAACTTTTTAAAGAAATATATTTACTTAACTGAAGAAATCCTTTTTATGTGTGTACTTAACAATAACAAATTAGACACACGCCTCATAAGTAGATATACCGCTTTTAAAAATACTAAAATTGATTTCTAATCGTGATAGCAGAGATGAACATTACACGACTGAACATTTTAATAATAGCTACAGAATTAATTACTTTTTTTTTTAATTTTATTCATACATTAAATTTATTTCTTTATACCAGCAAATGTTGTATTAATTGTATTATGTTATGATTGTAAATATTGTATTTCAACAACTTTGGAATAGGTAAGTTTCCTAACACACAATAAGTATCGCATTATGCACTCATAAATCCTTTCGCTACTATTTGCCGTTTTCTATAATGCATCAAGTTCAGAAAATGGATATGGGAGCACCTGCACTTTGCCTCGTTGAGTAGTGTAGGGCTTGTGGCAAAATTTGCGGGGTGAGACGGAAAGAAGAGATAGCAATACTCGGGAATGGTTCGGCTCGATGCGTGTCCTAAGGCTTGTTACCATGATTGTACATGTACATCTATTATCATCTTCATAGATATTCGTCATTTCACCTTTGCTATTAACTTCGTTACAGCATGAAATAACAAGATGGGATACTGAAAATTGCGGTAAAATCGCGTTGTGAATCCTTCAAAATTATCTCCGGCCGTTTCGGTATCATCACACACGGCTTCGTAACTAGTTATAAACCACTAGAATCGAAACCGGTAGGACGAAAACCGTTCCAACTCCGAAAGCCGCAGGGGCACGGACGGAATCCAGACGATGCTCCCAGAATTGAAAACCGATGACGCCAATTGAATGGTAAAATATTGTCTAGTTCATCGACATCACCGATGCCCACATGGGAATCGTGTACCTTTGACGTTGCTACACCGACTGAATACGTATAACCTTTCCTCCTGTCTTGGGAATCCGTTCTGCGTCTAGTAACGTACGGTAGTAAAGTGATATAGGGACATCATGGGGCGGAAGGATTGAATTTATAAACATCGCTCATCTCCGTCGGTCGTTCCTTAATTTAATATTCAGGAGATAGAAGGACGCTCTTAGTAGTTATGTGAAAAGCAGACTGTACAGGTTGATCCAATTTGTTTGGCAGAATAGATTATCTCGGTAACTGTAAGAGATAGGAAAAAAAAATAACGAAGTTGCAAGTCTTTTTTTCATGAATGATGCAAACAAAAACTAATTATATTCGTTTGTTTTTGAGTTACAGCAAAAAATTGAATTTTTTGACTTTTCGAGAATGCCTAATAACTAGCTTGTCTTTAAGGACACATTACTGAGGCACTTTTATGAATAGAATCGACTTTTACTCAGATTTTTACTTTATGCATTCATTTTTCGCCTGTAATATAAAGTTGAATATCTTTAAGTTAAAATTGTAGTAGGTAATGACATAGTTAGATAGTGTTTTTTTTCTCTTTTCAAAAATATAGGTTTATGTAATCGATTTCTATCAGTTATCTAATAAAATTTTTACTTGCGTTTTTAATTTGAAAATTATCATCTAGTAACCCATGACAAATACAAGAGTGAAATTAACAAACATATGATCACTGCTTATTAGATATTTTTTTATACAAAGTAGCAATGTAAAGTAACTAGAAATTTCTTACATCAAATAAGAAAACTGCATTCCATTACTGTCCAAACACCACTGACATCTCGTACGCTTCTAAATGCATTATAAATGCATTATAAATATGAATATTAGAAACAAATTTAGATATTCCTCAAAATTCTGAATTAATTCCTTAACATTATTGTGCGGCATCTTATATAAACGATCCTTTACATACCCGCACAAAAAGAAATCAAGTGGTATAAAGTCGGGGGACCTTGACGATAACTTTTGAGGGAACGTTTGTTCCAAATCAATTGTTTCCAAACTTATTGTTTAAAAAGTTTGTTATAATATGAGCATTGTATGCTGGTGTGCCGTCGGGTTGAAAAAATAGAGCCCTCTTTTTTGTAATGGAATATCGTCTATGATTTCTTCAATATTTTCTTGTAAAATCTGCAGATATCGTTGAGTGTTTAAATTTTCCCGGTAAATATGATATGCGATACGATTGTCCATAATAGCGCAGCATGCGTTGAAGTTGTATTTCCCTTCTGCACTACTAAAGTGCACTTCGTTAGTCTATATAATTTTCCTAAAAAAATATTGTACTGTTGTTTCTGTAAATACCATCGGGCAAATTCTAAACGGCGCACAGTGGGGTAATTAATGCAAGTTGCCCATTCTCAACAAAACCAGTTCCTCTCACGATCCAACATCTTGAAGGTTAAGGAATTAAAGGATCAAAGTCCAAAGTTTGTGTGATTGTTTATTAGACACACCAATCATTTTCCTCCGCTTCGTGTAGTTTTATTTGCTAAGTTGTGATTTTCGTCAGTATAAGTTCATATTGTTGTGGCTTTCCATTTACTGTCTGGCTCACTTCACTTCAGTGCGTTAAGTTACGAACTGCTCACGTCAAACTCATTTTATCGCCAGGTTACGTCATTCGTAGTAAGTAACTCGTAGCTTAAAGCACAAAACTGAAGTGAGGTGAGCCAGACGGTGAATGGAAAGCATTTAAAGTTTCTGAATGACTTCAGTAATAATTAAAACATTACTTTTAAAAAAATTGTCACGGAAAGTATTATCTATTGGTATCCTTTTTTTTTTTGAATACTTTGAACCACTCTAAATCACTTTGCGTTTACATTTTTTTTTAATAATTTCATAGATATTAACTAAAATACTTAACATTTTTTGCGAATACGCGCGAAACGGGAATTTTTAATTAAAATAAATGGTTAGGAAATTCCAATCCGTGCCTCTTGGTATAACGGAAAGCTGGAAAATTCTTCCCAACAAATTTAAAACTATGTGTAAGTGGTCTGATGTTAGCGAGCGCAACAAAGATTTTTTATTACCTAATTTTGCATTTTACCCCGTAATTTTAATGGTTGATTAGAGAAAAGTAATAAATCTACACAAATAAATGTGAGTATAAAAATTTAGTAATTTTGATCAGCTAGATTCTGATTTTATCTCACTGTGTGGCGGTTATACTTACCTGGATATAGGTATTTCTTTTTAGAATTCTCAGTGAGTAAACTCGAGATATACAATTTCGCTGCTTGATATTTTTTGGATTTATCACAGCTCCTAAGCAGCTCCTAAGACGTTGATAGCATCATCTTCTTTTCCATAATTAATTAGGTTTTTCTTAAGTCTGCTAAATATTCTCCTACTGGATTGCCTTCTGTCTGAGTAGCGACTTAAGTACAAATCAGCAGCACCAGCGTATTTGACTCAATGTAGCAGTCCAACATAACATATTTTTCAAAATTTCCAAATTTCATTTCAAAACGTAGGTACTTAACACACTGGTTCCTAGCACATGCTTAACACGCTCATCATACATACACCTTTAACTTTGACACTTTATTTATGAAAACTAAATTATTACAAATCATCCTAACCCCGTGCTCCACCTGAAAAGGTACTACACGAGGCTACCTATTCTAGGTACTATATGGGTTCCATAACAATTGAAATGATCCTACTCTAACTAAAAAACTTCCCTATGATTTTTAATAACAAAAATATAATACAGTAGCCTCGCGACCATATGAATACTACTTTTGAGAAATGTTTTAACTTTGACAGAAGAAAACTATTTTTTACAGTGTTTTTCCTGTTATGGACTACTACAAGATAGTTTTCAAAAGAAAAATTCAACTTCATGTCGCAGGCGAAAAGGAATGCACAAAGTATAATCTGATTTAACTAATCGATTCTACCCATATTGTTAAAACAGATTCTCCATATCATTAACGACAAGCGCGTTATTAGGCATTCTGGAAAAGTCGAAAAATTTTTGCCTACAACTCAAAAACAAGAGAATATATTCTCTATCTAATTTGTGATCGAGACTTGGCCACTCGTATGTTCCTTTCTCTTACGGTTACCGAAATGTCCTATTCTGACAAGCAATTTGGACTACCCCGTCACATTTATTCATAGTTCAATCTACGTATAAATACGCAATATATGTTATTGTCACTTTTGCGGCTTATTTTAAACATTTGCAGTTCTGTAAGATATTAAAATATTCGTACTGCATTAAGAGAGAGGAAGCATGTAACAAAGGGTTGGAAAAACACTAAAAGTGCAGCTAAAAACGACATAATATTTGAATTAATAAAAGAAGGAGAAACCACAAAAGCAATATCTAAACCAATCCAAAGGATATGGAAGGAAGATGTAAGAACCTAGACAAAAGCAGATATGGTGCCAACCTTTAAAAGAAGAACCCGTACTTTATGTGAAAATTATAGAGGCATGGTAAATATGGAAAGTCTTTTATATCGTCTTTTGAGTAGAGGCATACGCAATATTACATTGTGCAAATGAAATCAATCAGAGGGCTTGAAATGAAAATAAGCAAATCTATATTGCAACAGACTGCCAGGAGAGACTGAGGACTCTAGTAAACACTAAGATACGATCAAGACTGGTTTGGGAACGGATTCGAGAACTAAATAGTCTGACAGATTTCAATAAAGTTACTTTGCTAGGGATGCCCAAACATTCGGCAATCCGAGCAAACGAAAAAGTTGATGAGTCAGCAAGAAAAGGATCATCGCCTTCATATATCGTCCCAGAACCTCTTCTAGAAGTGCCTAAAGATGCAGCATGAAAGTAGGTAAGATTTGGGTAAAAAAAATTACGAAGAACACTGGTGTAATATAACCAGACAGATTCCTGGAAAGATTTTTATTAAAGGGCCATAAAAAGAGGACTGAAGGACTACTGCAACTCAGTAGGAATCATTTCTTCGTAACAAGTTTTCTAGTAACACACTATACAGTGAAAGAACACCTACAGAAATAGGAATCAACACTGACAACATCAACTGCAAACTGTGTAAGAGGATGATAGGGCACGCTTACCACATTATCTGTGAATGCGTGCCTCTGAACGCAAAAATTATCCCAAAGGATTACTTCGATCAACCAGCTGGTTATCTGTACAGATTAATGCAGGGTATTAGGATACTGGAATAATTAGCGTGATATAATGGATAGAAGAAATGATAGACTAAATATAAAAAGCTAAGAGGTTGTAGTGTTATCGGACACTTTATATCAGACGATTTCCATAACACCAAAAAAAGAAACACTAAGAGAGGCGTGTGCCAGGGAAACCCTCATATTGGAAGCTACCCTGACAGAAAGTAATATCAAAACCCAAAATATGATTTACCATCATAAGCACCAATGCCTAGGATATGCGGAAAATCTAGTGGTGATATAGGAAAACAGAAACTATGAAAAGCCTGAACATGCTGCTAGAAAAAAAGAATTGCTTGGATATCAACTTTGAAAGGACCAAATAAATGATATTAAGAACAGGAAATAAGGGAATTTGCAATAGATTCACTTTAACTGTTGGAAGCACGATAGATAGAAGTCCTATGACTTAGGAGTGTAAATACATTAACTAAACTTTAACAGAGGGAAGAACTAGAAGAAGCAAAAACAAGAATGACAAACGAAAATAGATGTATCGGAATATTACTAGGATTGATATCTAGAGTTCTGAAAAAGAAAATCAGTGAGATCAATCATTTTGTGTCTCGGAGCTTTGGAATAAAGGAGGGCGAAAATGTATTAATGCATAGGAGAGGAAGATTCGGAAAATATATTGATACTGATATGTGGTGGCCGGAAAGCAGGAAAAATCTGAATGAAGATAAACAAGGACTAAGATCACAACGAAGTAGATGATTGGGCCCCATAGTCGGACCGCCAGACGGTAGGGTTGCATAATGTGTATTAAAAGCGTAAATTGTGACTATGAGGAGGGGATAAAAATCTAAGAACTAATAAATCAATGTGGTAGAGGAACATTTGAGAGAAAATTGATGTCGACAACTGGAAAAAAAAGCTGGAGACCAGAAAGTAATTAGACACAGCCAACCAATCCCTACGCTTTCATATACATGCATACATATCCTTTGATTACATTATTAAGGCCAATGATACCGCATTGATGCCTTAATGGCTGTCGTGTGGTGGAAATAATGTTAGTCCATCTCAGTTGTTGGTCATACCCTCTCACGAGAGGTGATTAACACCCTGCTTCACCCTCGTCATTAGCTCGTTTCTCTTGTGTCGTCATACAAGCGAAAATCAATAACTACGTAGGCACCTACGATGTGACAAGGAAACCACTCCCAGGAGCCGAGCGAATCACTGAAAATTGACTTAATTTCGATCGGTAGCCGTCACCGCTCCATAAATTAACTGAACGGCGTCATGGGAGACTCCGGGCGCCAATCAATTATTGGCGAACAAGTTGTTGCGTGTCCGTGGTAGTTGAAAAATGTAGTACTATGTGCCCAGTGCCGCGATTTATTCTCATCTGAGGAGAGTGACAGTAGCGTAATATAGGCTTTGCTCAAGAAAATTTGTAAACTAGATAAAAACTAATTACACACACATCGATTTTTATTGTTATGGTGATGTCAGGACGACAAAAATCGATGCGCGTGCAATTAATATACACACATATTTCGGTCAAACGAAGAAATAGGAAAAAAAAAGCTTCAAGAAGACATGCAAAACATTTTTTGAAGATGCAAAACTACCAATTTATAAGCGTTAGTGGTCACAAAAGTCTGCATCGATTGTTAATTTTTAAGGTACCAAGAAAAAAATTTCTCCTCACGCAGGATTCGAAGCTACACACTTGGTTTACCGGACGAACGCTTTACCAATTAAGCCAGAGAGGAGTGCATAGATTCGAGCGACAAATCGAACATATGATAGATAGATAGATCAATATATTGTCATGAGATCCAAAGATGTCGGCAGTATAAACAATAACGAATACAATACAAATAATTGTGGCAATATGGCTAATAAAGTTAAATGTAAATCTAAATTACCACTACACACTAAAAATTCCGAAGAACTCTGCAACAGAGTACAGGCAGCAGTCCAGAAGAAGTCCGCGTAGCCTTTTTTTAAAAAGTTTAGCATTGGGAATCGACCTGAACTCATCAGAAAGTGTGTTAAACAGTCGCGGTCCCATTGTCAAAGGGCCTTGGACGCCATTTTTATCGACACCTAATGTAGCATCCGTCCGGGACTAAGCCGTTCGAAAAACTGCATGATTCGTCTTGGCAATATTTAAGTGAAGTCCATTAAACTAAAACCACTGGCCCAACAAATCAAGAGTTTGGAGTTTACCTACATGTCGACATATGTTCGATTTTCTTTTGGGATTATTACAGTCATTACCAGAAATACATTAATTTGTTGACAGTAGATTTGCTGACTGGTCGCTGTGGACTAAATAAGCACATGTATAATATATGCCTGACAAATAACGCCACTTGCAAATTTTGTCAAGAGAAGAAGAAAGCTCTAGTTCACGTATTGTGTCATTTCGGCGGCCTGACGAGGACCGGATTTCTAGTACTGGGCATTTAGAACTCCACAGCTAACAAAAGCTACACAATAAATAGGGTTTGAATGGGTGAGATAGAACGGCAAGGGACTGACTTAGGCACAACTACAATATCTAAAAACATGCTTGAGAAAATGGTAGAATCTGAAAGAAATGGTTGAAAGAGTTAATGGGGCATAAGGAATTGGGAGAGCGGGGAAGAGAAGCCGGTGTCGATATCCGGAGAAGAAGATAGACTGCTCAGTCTACTTGAGCATATATCGCAGTATTGAGCACGCAAAGTGTAGCGAAATATACAAAATGGCGCGCATAGAGTGACCTCGTGCTGGACTGTCTCGTTTATTTTATGTTGCTTGCTATTTATAACTATCATAGTTACTGAATTTTTCAACGTACGAGTCAAATATAGTCATTTATATTCCTGAGTGCTTGGCAGTGTGAATTTTACATACAAAATGGGCCTTACGCGGACGGAGCAAAGCCGAGATGTGGAAAACCAATTACAGTTACGTTAAAAAATTAATCACGAAGAGAAATTTCTCGGTGAGTTGATACAGGAAATATCGCAACGCATCATTGTATCTATTGATATATGAATAGTGCGAAGTCGTCCGTGATAGTCTTTTCCAAACGACGACATGGGGCCGTGGATGGTGTCGCCATTAAGGTTGAGGGAAGTATTTTATAAATTACAGATACAGTTAAGAATTTAGGCCTTACGATAGATAACAAACTTAGATTCAAACAGCATGTGAATAACTGTATTCGAAAGTCTTTTGCAACATTAAAATGTCTCTATACTAGTAGGAAGTTAATGACTTCTAAGCTTAAAACTTTAATTTGCACCTTACTAGTATTGTCGAACTTTGATTACGGCGACATCGTCTACGGCCCGTGATCTGATTCTGCAACGTCTTTTAAAATACAAAAATCCCAGATCCTCTGTACTAGATTCATTTTCAACTTAGACGGAGAAGATCACGTATCTCATTGATTGGTCGTGCCGGTTGGTTAAGATGGATTGCGTGAAGCTGCTCTGTGTGATTGTCATGGTCTTGATGAGGGGTTTGCCTGGTAATCACGGATTCTATACTAGAGCATGGTTCATATAGATCTGGCGTGTTACTGGTCTAACTGTACAGCAACATCGCTATGCAATATCACCAGATCTTTCCTTTGCATCTGCAATACTAAATGCCATTCCGCACATTTTAAAAATCTCATATCATTCCTTCAGACAACAGTAAAAAAACTTCTGCAGAGACAGACACCTTCACGTGGCTGAACGCTGTGTGTGTTCGGTAATATCGTACAGCCAAACCTGATAAGTTTCCTTTTTCTGTTATTCCTTTTTTCCTTAACGCCATTTATTTATTTTAACATTTAAACTGGATTTAGTTAAGAAGAACAGCATTGTGGATTCGCCTTTGATTAGTTTGTTATTTTAACTTCCATAAAACATTTATATTTTATTATTATATTATTTATAAAAAGGAAGGCTTAATGCACTCATGAGAATTCCACACACAGATTTCTTTATGTCTTCTGAAATTTATAGTTTGGTAAGCAAACGAAAGGGTATAGAAGATTGCCGGATTCGGTTAGAGATTACTGTAGGATGTATTTTTAGGTGTATAAGAAATTGTGTTTTATTTTATCACTGTTCTTTGATGATGATTGCTTTGGCACGTTGCGTCCACGTAGTAAGTTTTCTTACGGAATTTTGAGTATTTTTGTCATACACAGTAATAATTTGAGGAGGAAAACGGAGTCTCCGTTTTGGAAATATTGTTCCAAAAAGGAGTTGCCGTAGCTGAAAAGAAAGTATTCCTCGTTTTGTACAAAACTCACAAAACGGAGAGATTGAATTTACTCGTTCTAACATGATTTTCAAGTAAGAATAATCTCCGTTTTCTTCCGCATCACACCACGGTATTTCGTCCTAAATGTAAACAATATCCCAACTTACATGTATTTTCTCTCACGGAGTATATTTGTTTGCTAACAGATGTTACTCTAAATACGCTAGCCGAAAAGGGAAAGGATACCTCGATTGGCACCATTTGTTTCTCCAAATGTAACTGTTTTCCTAACATTTGAAATTGCAAGTTTGTATGGCGTGCCATTTTTAAAGCGATATTAGTGCAGCGCATGTGCAAAAGTCTGGACGTGGTCATTTTGCATAGTTCGAGAATGGAGAAGGATATTGTCGGGAATGCACTGTACCTGAAATTTATAAAATACACACAGAGTAAAGTACGAAACCGTTAAAGATGGGTAGAGTATGGAGCAACATCACCAAGGCAATGTAGAAAGCAGGTAAGAAATTGTGCATCCTTTTTTAATTTTCAATCTACAGCGGGTACCATTTTTAATTAACCCCCTACATTCTAGTGTTAGCTCCTGATAAAAGGCACGTTTGTCTAGCTGAATCGTGTGTTTCAACTGTGTCGTGCCTCAACCCGGTCGGTCCCAAACTCGAAGAAGGGACTATATTATGGTAAATTAAAGCAATCCAATGATGGCTGCTCTGTGACCGCAGACGGAGGAGTGCTTAGTGTGTCTATCCTAGTAATATTAGAAATATATCCAAAATAATTCAGAACTTGAGTTCGACGACATTTTGATGCATTTTTAATGATAAATAATAGTAATGCACTCAGCAATGGGCTTCTGTCCACATAGACAGCCCTCATTGATTAACTTCAATATGATTTAAACTTAGCTCACGGAGCTAGGTAACATAAAAATAAGTTAAACCTTTTCACTAGAGAGATATTCTCTTCTCTTCGATAATATCCGCTCGAATCTGTGGCAGTACTTTCTTAACGGAATAATTCATGTGCAAGGATGAATACATTCCGAAACGGAGTTACATGTTCCGTACGGAAATAATTTGATCAATATGGAGCACATCTTTCTCTGGCGGAGAAAATTATTCCTGTGGATTTTTAATCCGTTCCGTTTTTTATGCGGTGTCATTATTCCAAGTGGAGTTACTTACATTAGCAACGGAGATAATTTTATCTGATACGTCGTTATTATGCATACATTTGGGGAAGCAACATCGTTCTTCATTTATACAGCATAGGAGTTAAAATTACTCCATTTGGAACTTTTACTTTTATTGCAAGATAGTAAAACTGCATAAGCAAGACAAATTGATCCTTAAGGATTAGGTCCCTCGGTTTAAAAGTGTTTTCCTCTATGGAAAGCAAAATTATCTCTGTATGGCCATGCCGTTTATTTAACATTTAATCCGAAATGGTAGGCTCCTGAACGGTATGGTCGCGAGGAACACGCAAAGAGTTAACGGTGTTAGATCAACTCCGTATTTTTATCTGTTGTAGAACCGCCTCAAAAGAAAAAAAAGGAAACATAACTGATTTTGGGGAACCGGTTTTCGATCGGTTTTCAAAAACGGTTGATGAAACGATTAAAATCGATTTTCTTAAATGGGTTTGAGACAAAAAGCGATTAATTGGTTCTTCTAATTTCACAATTTGCTCAGAAACTGACCTTACCCCGCACTGGTTAATCCTGACTACAGCCTTTTTTTTTTTAATTACTCCATTATCAATGCCTAACCAAGAAGGGTAACAATAACACATAAAGAATCCAGCAAGTACCGAACAAGGAGAAATTATAAAACACGATCTTAAAAGAACTCGCTTATCGTTATGCGCTAATGGATTCCTTATTCTATACAAGCAACCCTAGTCGCAACTATATCCCTACACCCGTCACGCCGTAATCATAAAAACCGCACATTCAACTCTAATACATCGCTTGGCCCCCGAAAGGGAGCCGTAAAAAAATATACGAGACATCAAGCCATTAAATCCAGTTTGGGCTTGAAAACTGTACCACGTTTTTAAAGAAAGACGCCCGCATTAATGTACTATCATCCCTAACTAAAATTTCAGCCACCATTCCGTCATAAAAAACAACAAAACCCTACTTAGAAATAGCACGGTTTTTATGAACGCATGACAATGAATGTAAATATTACTGAATTCGAATGCCATAGATAGCGAACCTGTCCTGTCAATAAACATTTCCGCGGTGCAAACGTTTAACTTTGTTAAAATTGTTCGTTGATCCATTTAAAACTTTCCCACTAAACTCTCAACCGCTAAAAACACGTACCACAGATTACCCCCGAGCAAAGTACTACTGCTGCTTCGTGCTAAGATTTGCATTGCATTAAGTCGCTACTCCTACAGACGTTCTGCGTATTATAGGCTTGCGTAATATCGTACAGGTAGTAACATGTTCTGTTTATGACGTGTTGTCTCGCCGTACCTCCAACTTCTCTCAGCGAATTCTTATGTGTCACTCAGAAGGTCGTTTAGCATGTAATTGTATTAATGAAAGGGGTATGTAGCGTATTGGGAGTTCGCCTTATGTATGCATTTGTATGCATTCCGTTGAATTTAATTTAGGCTTAATGTTCGTTAGTCTAATTAATCTCTTCTGGCTCTCCCCTAAGTAATTAACTTATCATTTTTTAATCCAAGAAAGCTTAGCACACAATACGTGAAAGCTGAGAATAATTAAAAAATATCGATTAATATATTTTATGTTTGTATTTATAATTGTATAATAAATGCGAAATAAGCCCAATTTAAATTCTTGATTAATTTATGTAAAATATGAATACCTAAAGTTAATTTAAAAATTGATTGGGGAAAATCTGAATTATATATCGCTAGGTATAGAGGTACTTTGCAGTTCGGTGCATAAGCAATCGAAGAAGATGGGAAGGTGGCTAGCCACGCGCACCTAGGACCACTTAACGCCTCCATTGTGCTAACCTTCCTAGCGGCGTCACTACACCGACACCTACTCGAGCCAACCAAACGAATGATAATTCGAGCAGATGTAGCAGATGAGTGCTTCAATGCCGGTCATACTGGCCGGAACTCCGCCAGATGGCACCTCTAAGTTGGGCAAGCGCCGCGACAGTAACATAAGATTACTCGGCGTCTCGTCGTCTAGGTAACATGCACGGCAGAAGTGAGTTGCTAGTACTCCTATGCGGTGCATGCGTTTATTAAGATTGCAGTAGCCATCATAAGCCCTATAACTTCACGTTGTTGTACTGCGAGAGAGCTGCAAGACAAATAATTTTGACCTATCTGGACCGACAGCCTGGGAGGCATATTGAGTGCCTGACAGCAGGGTTAGTTATGATGCCTATCTTGATTGATTTTTATTAGGGTGTTGAGTGATAGCCGAAGAAATGCGAAGAACAGGCTCAGTTCCCATGTAAGGAGAACACCAGCCCCATCTCGCAACCTCATCGCGCATCTGTTTCCCAATTACCTATGACTTTGACCATCTCACTATCAAAGTCAATAACGAATAGCCCAGTCGCTACAACGGTTTTGTGACAACCAAAATACCCAGGCTGAAGTGATCTTAATAACCGCTGAAGGCTTTAAGGACAGCTGGCTGTCACATAAAGGACAATACGCATCTTTTAATGCTCCTTTGCTAAAAACTTGTTCAGCACCTACAGGATCGCCTAAACCTCATTTGGAAGACCGGAGCGTAACCTATCTAGTGCCAAATTAGAAACTTAAGCTCTGGGAAGAAACTCCCGCACTGTCCCTGTTTTCCGTCTTTGATCCGCCTGTATAGGACGGTAATCGAAGGCAATAATTCGACGTAGGGGCGACATGAACGCGGTAGTCTGCTTGAAAATAAACTGGAAGGCACCAGTCCTTCGTGGCACCAAGGGCACGGGGTTTTAGCGACGCCCTCGGTGGATGATGCTCACGTGACCACAGTTCCCTTCCTCCCGGATCAAAGACCCGAGATTGCAACCCTTATAGCCCCTCTAAAGCCCGTCCTCTCCACCGAACAGATCCAGGGAAGACACATAAAAGTTTCCATTGCGCAGTCGCATCGCGCATTGCTTCTGGCAATGCCAAGGCATTGCGATGTACTGCAATGCATCAGGTCATTCTTAGCTATCATTCGTCTCCCTTGGCCACCAGACGGATGGCACTCATAAGTAGCATGCCCTAATTTAGCATCTACAGCCACAACTAATTCGGAGAGCCCCAAGTCCTACCCAGGCACCCGACACCCAACACTGCAAAAGACCTTACATCTCTCTCGCTTTGTTTTGATAGTTTGCTCACAGCTCAGTTTTCTGACAAAGTAATACGAGATTATTTGACTTCATCCGAGAAACCGACAGCAGTGCAAAACAGTTGTGGCTGGCGAAAGTTTCCCAACCTTCTTTTGTTAGTAAAGGGTCAATCTCTGATTTATCTCTGGGTTCACGGAAAGGCAACGTCTCTACACAGTTTTCGATAGAGCCTTAGAGAGTCTGCATCAAATCGCCGCAGAGCACGCTCTCAAACCTTCCATCAATGAGGATCGTAATTATCTTCATGTGCNTAAATATTTTACCACAGGGTCAAGCTTCTCTTGGGATAATGTTGTGATACGTTTGTAAAACTAATTGTTTTGTTTATTAGCCTCTAATAAAGCGCTTGAAGCATATCTATTTCAAATGTTGAAACAGTTTTTACCCAAGCTTTTCACTTGACAATGACAATGAGTTCTTTATTGCTATGAGATTGTTTGCAGGATATACAGAACACTTTTTGTTTTTGTCAAAGCCTACTTTCATGAACTTATATTTTAATGGCGATTATTGCATGGCATAAGCCTTACTTGATGTAAAATATAATATATTTTGTGTTAATTAACTACGCACCGTCTACAGGCACTTCGTCAACAGTCATCTATGGTAAATTTTAAAAATCGTTAAATATCCTAAAAACTAATAACAAAACCTTGGTGGTGCATCATTTTAAAGGGAAATTTTATGTTAAGATTCATGTCCATAGAAAAAATGGGTTTTAATCTCAAAAACTAAAAACCATTGAAATTTTAATTTTCTCTTGTGGATTCGCTTTAAGAAAGAACTTAATATCAAAACCGAGTTTTCATATTTTAAAATTTGTCTCAAGAATCAAAGGACATGTATACTTACGCATGTATGTATACTTATTTTTCGATTTCTTGCTAGAATACCCTAAACCCCAAATCCCATCGAAGTTGACCGACCTATACATACATAACTACATTAAAAAATGTAATTCTTGGCATCATGACTGGTATATTAATAGTTTTTTATTAATTTTTCTCAAATTTTTTTCAAATTCTACCACTTATATTTATTTATAAAACTTAGTTATGTAGTAGTAATTATTTTTTGTTCTTTTAAATTTAGTTATTAGTATTTATGTTTTTCTTAGTTTGATATCTCTTCGTTTCGCTCATTTTAATTCTAGTTTAAATTATCTATATTTTTTTAGTTTGACATGTTACAAACACAGAGGTGTCCATGTAATTAATAACCATTTCATATATTATTATATTTATTATTATATAAAACATATAAGGTAAAGTCAGGTAAGTGTGTAACCGGGGCAAGTGTGTAGATTGCCTATATTTATTTTTAAAATTAAAATAAGGATGTCCTTTGTTATATTACTAATGTACTAAACTAGATATCTTGTAAATTTATCATACCTTATTAAAAAAACATCAGTATAGTAGTACACATTGGCGAACTAAAGAATAATGCTATTAACATATAAAATGCGGAACGATTACACATTATCCCATTTTGCTGGGTACATGTGTGAGTACTGACAGTGTTTAAATTTTCTTTTTTTTTCTAGTAAACCGTTGATAATTATAAAAGCCTATCTATTGAAGGCTTACAACTGGCATACATTATGTACTTCTATGTGTAAAATTTATCAAAATGCCTTATTTATGTGAACAGTGGTTACATTTCTTCACACTATGCAATTTTTACTACACACTTACATGACTTTAACTTATAGCTATTTGCATATAAAAGTGGTATAAAACATTATATAGCAGTTGTCCACAATTACACATAAAAAGTATAATAAATAACTGATTGAACTTGTACTTTATTTCTAAATTCTTTACTTGTAAGACACACAATATAGTGAATGTATCAACATTTACACAACGGTAAACGTCTACTACAATTACGTAATTAAATAACATCAAGCGATATATACGAGTATATAATCAAAATAATAAAAGTCAGCAGAGTGTGATATTACACCGGCGCGAACAGTTTCAAAGGAAATCCAGAACTTCTATCTTGTTTCTACGTTACTGTCGTCAAAGGTCTGCATGCCTGATCTTATTTACTAACTTAAATACGATGACAAACAGTCTCGACATTAAATCGGAATAAAAAAAATATTATTACATATTAGCTATGTATTTATTTATTTTAATGATTAATTAATCGTTCTTCTACGTATAAGGACATCGAAATTGGTATCTGGTAACATTACGGACTTCACTGGTAAGGAGTAAATAGTGTGATAACAAGGAATTTCAAAGAAGAAAAGAGATTTTCTAGAATTTACTGATGTTAATTCAGCTAACTGTGCAAAAATAATGCTACTTTTAATTAAATATGGAATTTAAATGGCTTAAAGTATAAAAAAATTATTATTCTACTGTATGAACACCTTGCAAGTTATTGATTTAAAATTGTGCACAGGAGGGTTTTTGGTGACGCTAAACAAAAATATGATTTTCCTTAAGAGTTACAAAATTGCCTAATATGCATTTCTAACAAAAAATGCCTTTTTAAATTATAGCAATGGACGGCACTGCTAAAAATCCCATTTTTTTTGTTGCCATTTAATCACCTGATGAATAGGTATTCTCAACCAAAGTAGGAGCCACAATATAGGAGTCATAAGTGAGACAGACTGTATTTATTGAAATTAAAGCAGAGTTCCATTACCAATTGTCTTTCTTGTATATAATAGCATTGGATTATCATCCAGTAATAGTATTAAATATTCTATATTCTTTTTTGCTAGTATAAAACTATATTAAATACAAAATATCTAATTGATATTTAGAAAAATCGTTTTTTTTTTATGGTTTATGACAATAAATATATTTTATTAAAAAAATCGAAATGTTTTAACAGCTTTAATAGGATTTCGCACACAAAATAGTAACGAGACTGTGATGTTGAGCGTCACTGATAATATTTTAAGTGCTAGAGGCAAAGGCCAACTCACTGTTTTTGTATCACTAGTCATAACATATTGCTGGCAATCCTTTACTTTATTGGGTCATCCAATAATGCTATATAGGTCTTAAAGAGTTGTTTGTTCGGGAGGAAACAGTCTGTGATACTTGGTGGTGCTGTCTCATCCCAACTCAACATTAAAAAGAGCGTTCCACAAGATACGCCAATTAGTCCTATATTGTTTTCCATTTATACATGTTTTATATTTAACAATATCGCAAATTGTTCTGTAGAAATATATGCCGATGATACTCAGTTAACTTATTCCTTCGATTCTTCTACTATTTTGGAAGCAGCTTTGACAGTCCAGAACGATTTAGATATTTTAACACAATCTTGTAGCAACACCTCCAAAACTCGATTATGTTATTTGAAAGACAGAAGATTTGCGTAATAACCAATTCCATCTCACGCTAAATGGTACTCGGTTGCCTTTAGTTAACATGTGCAAAACCCTGGGATTGCATATGGAATCTGGATTGTTGGTTGTGAAGGGTGCCACGCGCACTTAGGCCATTCTAACCAGGCCCATTGTGCTACCTTCCCTTGGCGGAGTCGCTCACCCACAGCCTACTCGAGCCAACCCAAGGGAGGAATGAACTCGAGCAGTGTAGCATGTGAAGTGCCGCAATTACAAAGCTGGCCATACTGGGCCAGACTCCTCCAGGATAGAACCTCTAAGTTGAACAAGCGCCAGACAGTCACATAAGATGTGCTCCGGCGTTTCGTCCTCTAAGTAACATGCACGGCAGAATGGGCTGCTAATCAATCCTATGCGGTGCATGTGTTTATTAAGTTTGCAGTGACCAGTCAGTAGCTCCACAACTTGACGTAGTTTACTGCGAGAGAGCTGCAGACAGTATCTTGCTGTCCTGGACGACAGCCTGGGACTAGCTTTGCGTGCCTGACAGGTGGTTATAGGTGCCCATCTCTCCTCGTGTAGAGTACTGGTCCATTGATTTACTAAGATGTTGAGTGTAACCTAAGAAATGGGAAGAATAGTCTCCGATCCCATGTAAGGAGAACACGAACCCAGTCTCGCCAACCTATCGACAGCCTTTATGACCCATCTGAGTATCAAGTCATTATCAATAGCGATCGCTTCCAAGGCATTGTGACGCTGAAGTACTAAGCCTGAAGCGATCTTATAACTGCTGAGGGTTTTAAAGACAGCTTGGCTATCACTGTAATGGCGAATACGTCGTCCCTTAATGCCCGTTGCTAAAATTTCTTCGGCACCATGCAGGGTCGCCAAAACCTCAGCTTGGAAAACCGTAGCGAACCTACGTAGTGCCAACTCTAAGTTGAGCTTAAGGTCTGGAGAGGAAACTCCCGCGCCTGTCCCTGTTTTTGTCTTTGATCCGTCTGTATAGACGGCAATCGAAGGTAATGATTCGACGCAGAGGCCGACATGAAAGCGGTAGTGTCTGCCGAAAGCAAGACACACAGTCCTTCGCGGCACCAAAAAGAGGCACTTTTGCCCTCGTGGATGATGCTCACGTGACAGCGACCCCGCGCTCCCCAATCAGAAGACCCCGGGACCGCACCCTTATAGCCGCACTAAACGCCGTCTCCTCCACGAATAGATCCAGAGGAAAGACACATAAGAAGGCTTCCATTGCCGCCGTCGGTGTAGTGCGCATTGTTCCTGTAAAGCTAAGGCATGCTATGCGCTGCACATGCATCAGGTCATTCCTGGTTACTACTCGTCTCACCCCTGGCTACCAGACGAGGGCACCATAAGTTAGCATGGGCCTAATTATGGCAGTGTACAGCCACAAGCTAATTTTCGGGGAGAGCCCCCAAGTCCTACCCAGCACGCGGCGACACTGCCAAAAGGCCTTACATGCTTTCTCGGCTTTTGCTTTAACATGTTTGCTCCAGCTCAGTTTTCTGTCAAATGTGATACCCAGATACTTGACTTCATCCGAGAAACCGAGAGCAGTGCCAAACAGTTGTGGTGTGCGAAGTTTTCCCACCTTTCTTTTGTTAGTAAAGAGTACCATCTCTGATTTATATGGAATCTGCATATGGATAATTATTTTAGATTTAAAAAGAAAATCTCATTATTTATTCAGCGAGCTTATTCAAGGTTAAAAATGATGTTCCCACAAATATTCTGTATACTAGCAGAAAATAATACAAAATATCAGATTAATATTCAGAAAAATCGCTTTTTTATACCAATAAATACATTTTTTTTTTTAAATCGAAATCCCTTCCCTAACAATAAGTGACATTTTTATATATTTACTCTCTGTAATTCCCATACTTACGGAGAATACTGTATAAACCATATACCGCGTGCTGTCCCTGTCATAATAGCGAGCCATTATCTTATCTATTGTTACGCACTTTATTTCGATTTGGTACAGCGTTGAAATCAGTTTTACGTAACATTACGTAACAACGCGAATTTCATTGTCAATTACACAAATAACCGCTTTGTTTGCGGGAATTGTTCGATATGCACACGCGTATCAGACCGGTAAAATATTGTTTAGAGCGCGTTTTTATTGCATAACCTACTACTCCACTATAGAGATTTATTTACTAACGTTTAAATTTACATGTGTGTACCGTGAAATTAGTCGAAAACCATTGTTTATTGAGCGTTGTTATCAATGATGAATAAAAACAAGCCACAATACGATTTAATAGTTTTTTTTTTGTACATACACACGTGAATAAAGGAAGAATTCTGCTTGTTTAATACACTCAAACATACAAAACTCATTATGTATTTTGTGTGTGATTACCAGTGATCTCTCGATAACCCCTTCAACGCAATTACGCCCGTAAAGCGACCAAGATATAATTAATGTAGGAATAATCGCGTGATATCCAATTAAAATTAGCACAAATGCACTCCTAATAATTAATATTCTACGAGCAATTAACGAAAATAATCATCGCAGCAGCGTTATAAACATCGTCTGAAATACACAATATATATACAACTCGGCAACGAATAGAAGTAACATGCGAAGAACATCTAGATAAATCAATATTATACGCAAGGATAAATTGTCTGGCAGACGGTGTATCGTGACTAGGTTGGCTGTCCCGTTACCCGTGCTTGCTTTATTTATATATTTATGTATTGCGGGTCACTATAACGTAACAAATTAAACTTAAATATTTACTAGTTCGTATACGTACTCTACTACTACACTACGAATTGATTGAATGGAATTTATTTCAATATTTATGTTTGTATGTACCTAGTATAAAATCTATTTTAATCGTGTGCATCAGGAGAGCGTATTATTAAAATAAAACTGTTCACATTTTGTTAATTATTTCATAACAGAATTCGAAATATTTTCAGCGAATAATGAATGCAAAATGTCAACGGCAAAATTGCGAATATTCATTAGTAACTTTAAAATTCACGCATGTTCGTGTAAAATACAAAATATGTATAGCTACCGACAGACAAAATGAGATATATTAGTCAGTTATTATTTGTTCCCTCTCTTTTTGAATCAAGAATTATTTATGAAATTTAACTGTGGATTTTTGCTTATAGTCCCCAAAGCACTAAATGGATCCTGGAGAACAGCATGCATATTGTGATTTTATTATATAATGACTCCTTGTACAAGTTCTGACACTATCTCAATATGAGGCAGGTTTCTTCATGTGTCTTCATGTTTGGCTAGACTTTGATATTATTTATCATCATTTAATTTTTGTGGACGATCTAAAAATATATCGCGATGTCAATATGTGATTGGTGTGATCGTAACCATTTGTGTCTGAACGTTAGTAAATGTAAAGTAGTATCATATACACGTAGACTTAATCAGGTCGATTTTAATTACTACATAAACAATCAACAACTTAATCGCCATCAGACGGTGGAAGACTTGGGTGTTACATTTGACTCCAAACTGACGTTTATTAATCATGTTGATTTGACAGTTGCTGCTGCTTACAGAATGTACAGATTCATATGTAGGACCTGTAGGGATTCCAAAGACACTAACTGTTTATTATTACTGTACTATGTTTATGTCCGCTCAAAACTGGAGTATGCATCATTAGTCTGGTATCCCATTTACCAGATCCACATTAACAACATTGAGTCAGTTCAAAGACGTTTTGGGCAATATTTAATATTTAAGCTTGATGGTGTATATCCAGTGAGAGGGACGGATTATGGCGATATACTTACTAGACTTAATTTGATATCATTACGTGTAAGGCGTATTATGCAAAATGTGAAATTTTTGTGGAACTTATTAAATAATAACATAGACTGTTCATGGTTGTTAGGTAAAGTAAATTTAAATGTGTCTAGAATAGAAAGTCGCCATCAGTGTTTTAAGTTTTATTGTGATCAGCACAGAACTAATGTTTTGGTTAAATCTCCAATATCAACAATGTGCACCAACTTTAAACTTTTGTATTTTTTTTTCCTCTTACTATTGTATTCGCTTATATCTAGATAGGTATTTTTTTTCCTGTATTTGGGTTCTACCTGTTGGAAAATAAACACCTTCACGAGTTTCTGTGCATCAGCAGTTATCCGGGTATAGAAGTTACCAATTAATGATATGTGTGCTTACATTTAAGAAGCTTTTAGTTTGTGGGAAAGTTTGTGTGACATAATATCTCCAGGCTCATACCAACCATTCCAGGATCCTAGTGATCTGCATTAATCTGTAGAAGTCTCTGGCTGGTTGTTCAAAGTAACCCTCTGGGTTCATTTTTTTGCTTGTCAAAAATTGTCTTTCTTCTTGCGTCCAGAGCCTCGTATTAACAAATAATGTGATAAGCGTTCTTTGTCCTCTCATTACCCAGTCTGCAGTTGGTATCTCCAATGTTGATTCTTTCCTGTAGGTGTTCTTTCAGTGTACAATGTCGTATTAGGAGATTTATCAGATGCGAAGATGATTCCTACTGCATTCCAGTAGTTCTTCAGCCTTTTTTTTTATGATCCCTTGATAAAGGTCTCACCATGAGCATGCCTAGTTGTATCATTCCAGTGTTCTTTAAGCTTCTCTTTGACTCAACTTCTCTTTTGCTTTTGTGCTGTGTTTTTAGACACTCCTAGAACAGGTTCTGGGTCAATCTATGAATGATCCCTTTCTTGCTAACTCATCACCTTTTCGTTTCCTTCAATTACTGAATGTCCGGGCACCCACAACAAAATGCTTCTATTGCGGTCTGTAAGGCTATTCAGTTCTCGCATACATTCCCAAACCAGCCTTGTTTCTTAGTGCCCCTAGTCGCTCCTAAATTGCGTTGCCGCGCATAGCCTCTGTCTAGAATGTTATTCAGTTAATTTAAGGCTACAGTTATCTTCACAGCAATTAGAGCTTGGCAAAAAGCTAGCCCGCTCTGATGACGTGCTGAGTTTTACCGTTACTGGTTCGTCGCTATTCACTTTGTGACATGTAAGATGGTGTGCTCCCTCAAATATTTTTTTTTCTTGTGGGCTGAAGTTGTGGTATTTTCACTAGTCGCTATACCAGATCGCTTCTTTTTCCATCGCAATTGATTTTTGGCTTTATGTGTTTCACAGCAGCTATCCTAAGTTGAATAGTCAGCCCTTGTTTTTATGCTTCCGAAAGTTTTGACTTCGTTATGTTAATGCAGTTCATCACTAAAGCTACAGGTCTTTCTCCATTTTTATCCACAGGAACTGTCACTATCCTGAGTTGCTTTCTGATGTATTTTCTGAGGTGGGATTTGGGTTCCTAAGCCTTTCTCCGTTTACATTGATGGGTTTCTTCGGCCAGGCTTTCCCAGATTTAGTTTAGTCGAAATATTTACCGTCTTCTTCGTCGGTGTCATGACCAGAGCTTCTGGGAAATGGGCCCATCTTCTACAGTAACTGGTCTTATATCGACACAGATGGCAGCATGAATACGGACCACCTCTTCCTCATAGTTGTGAGAATAACCATAACCATTTTGTTTTCACAATTATGGGGAAGAGATGGTCCGTATTCATGGTGCCATCTGTGTGGATGTAATACCAGTTACTGTAGAAGATGGCCCGATTTCCCAGAAGCTCTGGTCATGACACCTTTTAACCGTGGATGCCATCTATCCGTCAATACAGATCACCCAGGGGCAGATCTACATTTGCTAGTCAACTGCTGTAATTCAACAGCAAGATAAAAGCCTAAAAATAAATAGTGTCAATACATTACTGTTTACATTAACGATTTAGCATGCTTTCCAATAACCTGCTATTCCACATGCTTTTTACTGATGCGACTACGACACTTGGCACAAAAAATAGAGCCAAAGCCGAGTTGACCATCAAACAATTTTGCTAGTACTTTTGAAGACATACAGATGTTGACAAATGTAAACCTAACTTAACACCATTGGATTGGGATGTGCGTATAACTCTAAGTAGAGACCTTTTAACGGTATTTCATCCAGGTCAGATGAAATTTGTTTTTTTTTAACAGGGTTGTTATTCAACCCTCTCTTCCTTTGTCATCCTTAAGAAAAGCATTGATGAATTTAAGATTTTCCGACATAATAAAAAAAAATGGCGTCATCTCCAGTTTATCTACAAATGACCCTTATTTTTCAGACTTAAATGAGAAGACATAATTTAAAATATTTGTGTTTCAGGAAAACATTTTAAGCACAACTGCACCAAATATTATGTTCTTTAACATGCTTTTTGTTTCATCAGAGTTGTTACTATAAAAAATGATATTTTTTTATTGTATTCGTATCATTTTGTGTATTTAAAAGAAATGCCTTTTTACTTTTATTCTTATTTAATTCTTTTCGAATGGGAACGAGATTGGATCAAGATGTAAGAGATTTGAGTCTTTGTTTCAAGATATTACTCCATTAATATACCGATTGAATTTTCTTTTTATATTTTAACTAAAAAAAAAAATACTGGGAAACTGTGTGTGACTGCACGACATTTATAATATAATTATCAAGGCACGTATGATTCATGGTGGGAGTGTATAAGGACTACGTCATGTAGATAATTATTATATTATTATTTACTTTATTTTAATTTCAAATATATACTTAAATTACCATAAATACATCGGCAAATTCTTCTTACGATTGGCATAATATATAGAAACTTCTCATTCCTTATCTGTGAAAATGTTATTTAGCAGATATTTGTCTAAGTTTAACTGCTGATAGTTAACCTCAAGGAGTTCCTAAATATCTTATCTCTGCCACTTAAACAAACTCTTAATACCTAACAATGTAACTCTATCCATACTTACAACAATATTCTCTCGAAAACCATTAATCTAAATAGCTCTTCCTCATTATACACTTGATAGCCTTATCCTATATAATATCCTTTCTCTAATTGCGTAAAAAAGAATGACTTTTCTTTTAATCAAAACTTTACAAATACATATTAATAAATACACCTTCTCATAATGTAAGCGAATGTATTAATAATCCCTTTTTTCTTGTTTACCGATTAAATATTTCTAAATCGCTTCAACTTATGTAGTCACAGTAAAGTAAGTATACATTCTCAGTCATTCCACCTGATAAAATGGTAATGCTGACACACCTCATACGATTATTCGATATGTGTAAATGTGTGTGTTTGAATATTTTTATGCAACAGGTTTTCTTAATGTGTCATCAAAGACATATACAGGAATAAAAGAAGGATAACAGACGTATAGAATTATTTTGTGGACGTTAGCAGAACTTGTTGCGTTTATGTGATATCTGAATTGAATTATGAAATGTTAATGAAATTAATTGAAAAACTTACTATACTATAACGAGAATTTTTACTGTGAGCTGTATATATGCCAATCTCAACAGAATATGGCTGATAACTTATAATAATTCCTTTGATGGATGATCTATTTAAGTATCTGACCCTACTGGGTCAATCCATTCCGTGATGTGCATTGCTTGTGTTTAGGCGTGTGTTTTCCGTGGTCCGCAGTTGAATTAAGATTGTACTTATTTTTCGTCATTATGGCTGAATACAATTTGCGTAATAAAACTAGTGCTGGTAGTGCCGATGACGAGTCGGTTCAAAAAGTTCTTGAAAAATTACTGCTTTCAAATGAATTTATAAATAAAATGTGCGACCGGATTGGTGCTCTCCTAACTCCATTGATTCAGGAAGAGACCAAGAAGTTGGTATCTAAGGTGGAACAACTCGAAGCCCAATTGAAGGTAACCAATGACAAACTGGATGATCTGGAACAATATTCCAGATGTAACAACTTACGGTTATATGGTTTACCGGAACAACAGATGGAGAGGACTGATGGGGTCGTCGCTGACTTTCTTCGGCAAAAATTAAATATAGACCTTCAGCCGTATCACATCGACGTCTCCCACCGTTTGAAAGGACGAGAGAATGGTACTCGGCCGATTCTGGTCCGTTTTTAATAACCGTGCTATTAAGGATAAGATCTACAATAACAAGAGTAAATTAAAGGGCACCAAATTTGTTATTAAAGAGGATCTTACTAAGCGTCGTGCTAATTTAATCAGAGAAATGGCTAAGACCATCCCTGTGAAATCTATTTGGACCCGCGGTGGTAGGATATTTTGCAAAGTCGGGGACAAAATACAGACTATTCGATGTGAAGACGATTTGAGAGGATTGTGCGGACCGCCGAATGCGAGTACGGACGAGCCTACCCGTTAGTGTAACTGCTTGGCTTTGCTCTAGGATTATAAAAACTTCAGTTTGTTTAAATTTTTGTTTACGCTTATTTTTACAACATTCTTTTATTTTCTAGTCTTTTTGATATCTATTTATTTTTCTACGTGTATTTGAGGCACAACTTATTCGATTTGTCGTATTATTTAACTTTTAAATTAAACATCACTTATCTCATGTTAACTTAAATTAATCGCACAACTGTTATTCTTTTTTGCGAATTATGTTATGCTGTTAGCTAAATTTTAGTTAGTCGTATTGGAGTCTGATTTGTTAAAGATATTTTACTATGTGTGAGTACTTCACTGTGGCTCACATGTGCGCTCTCTCCTACCCAAATTGTCAGATGTCAAACTTCTCTTACATAATAATTTAATCGATGTGCTTTGCTTGTCTGAGACTTGGCTAACGCCTAATGTGACGGATGCTGCTGTTACAATTGACAATTTCATTTTCTATCGTCGCGATCGCGGGGGTCGTGCGGTGGTGTGGGCATTTATGTCAGAGATAGCATTCATTGCATTTGCCTTGAGTCCAGTAATGTTATTGAACAGATTTGGTTAATTTCTGATTCACGATGGGGTGCTTCTATTTTCGGTTGCGTTTATAGGCCTCCTAATTTCAGTTCAACTATATTTTTAAGTGAACTTGAGACACAGTTATGTGATTTTAAGCTACAATCTGATGCTATCTATTGTCTGGGTGATATGAATGTTGACATGTTGCAGGCCGATTCTTTAATTACACAACATTATTGCCACTCTTTTGCGTCTCTGGCTCTGGAACAGGTCATAACTGAACCGACCCGTATCACTCGATCATCAGCTGTCTTGATTGATGTTATAGTTATGTCGGACTTAGACAACTTAATGGAGTCTGGGGTGCTTCCGTGCGAGATTTCGGATCATGATCTTGTGTATTGTCGCGTGTTTAAAAGTGCTTCGCACTATCAATCAAAAGTAATAACGTACCGCGACTACTCACATTTTGATTATTCGGTCTTTCGCGCTGATTTGACATCTATTCCATTTGATACCATGCTGCGAATGAATAATATCGATGATAAGATTAACTTCCTTAATAATTCCATTACATATTTGTTCGATACTCACGCTCCAGTTAGGTCAGCTAGGATTACGAAGCCGAAAACTCCATGGATAACTGATAATATTAAATTGCTACAAAAGTTGAGAGATGATGCTAAAAAGAGATATAAGAAATCTGGGTCTGTTGCTCACTTCGATTATTATAAGCAATTAAGAAATTATACTTCTTCTGCGATTAGGCGGGAAAAAAAAGCTTATTTTATGAGTCTCTCTACTACTAAAGACAGTCGGCGGCTCTGGGCTGAGATCAAGCAGCTGAATGTGGCCAACAGGCGTTGCGGTACTATCCCTGTAAATTTGTTAGATCCTAATAGTATAAATCATGCGTTTGTCGGTGATATCCCGGATGTGGCGGGAGATTACTCTGGAGTCATGTCTGATACCCGTGGTTTTGTATATAGCGAAACGGAATCTAAATTTCACTTTAACACGGTGGATGAAGCTATGGTGGAATCCATCATACACGGTATTAAGAGCAACGCGTTAGGTCATGATGGTATCAATGGCTCTATGTTGAAGTTACTGCTGCCTGATTGTTTTGCCTTTCATTACCCATATAATCAACTCCTGTATTTTGGAATGTGTGTTCCCTGAAGCCTGGAAGACATCTGTTGTTATTCCCTTGCCTAAGAAGAATAAAGTGTCTTCTTTTAATGATCTTCGTCCTATCAGCCTGTTACCCACTTTAAGTAAGGTTCTAGAAAAAATTTTGCATAGTCAAATTAATACACATCTATCTCTGCATAATATCTTACCTGATTGTCAATCGGCGTTCAGGCGGAACCACAGCTGCACGACCACATTGTTGAGGGTTACAGATGAGATCATTAGCGCCAGGGATAGGGGCGATCTGACACTACTGATATTGTTGGATTTCAGTCGCGCATTCGACACTATCGATCACGGGATTCTCCTGGGTATTCTTCGCCGTATTGGCTTCAGTGTCCCTGCTTTAAACTTAATGTCTTTGTACCTTACGGATAGGTTCCAATACGTTAGGCTTGCCTCTGGTGTCTCGGGTCGGTTGAGGGTGCCTCGGGGGGTAGCACAGGGTTCGATCCTGGGTCCTCTGCTTTTTTCTATTTACACCAGCGCATTACCTGCCTATGTCGACTGTTGTTCTGTACAGCTGTATGCTGATGACACTCAAATTTATAAGAGTTTTCCGTTGTCAGACTTAGATTTGGCTGTGGAAGGCATAAATCGTGATCTACACAGTATATATTTATTCTCCAAACTGTATGCTCTAAAAATCAACCCCTGTAAATCTGTTGCTCTTCTCTTCGGCCGACCTGTAGACGTGGAGAATGTAAAAAATCGTATATCCATTGAGATTGATGGTGCCAACGTACCTCTGGTTTCCGAAGCGAGGAATCTCGGTCTGCTTATGAGTAACTCGTTGAGGTGTAAAGAGCATGTTGCTAGAATGTGTAATCTTGCGTACTGTAATCTGAAAACCCTTTATCCGTATCGTTCCATGTTTGATGTGTCCACCAAGACTAGGCTTTGTGATGCGCTGGTTTTGTCCCTTTTTAATTTCGCGTCCCCCGTGTATGGTCCCTGTCTGGATGTTTCCGATAAGATGCGCGTGCAGAGAGTTCAAAACTCATGCATACGGTTTATTTACGGCCTTCGCAAATATGACAGAGTCTCGCATAAGCTGATTGAATTGCGTTGGCTTAACATGGGCAATCGTAGAACTTTCCACTGTCTTAAGCTATACCACAAAGTGATAACCGAACGTTCACCTCCTTACTTGTTACATAGAATTCGCTTTCGCACTGATGTGCATAATATTAATATTAGAAATAAAAATTTAATCACTCCTCCGCCACATAGAACATCACTATTCAGGAGATCTTTTCGCTTATAATATTTACTTGCTATATAATTCTTTACCGACTTCTCTGAAAACTTTGAGTTATGCAGCATTCGGGCGCGCTCTCCGTACCTATCTCATGGACCGTCAATGTTGAAGTTTTTTTTTTTTTTTTTTTTTTTGCGTTGTGATAGTTTGACATCTGCTTACTTTAAACTATACTTGTACCTGTTATTTTTCATTGCGCACACTTACTCCTTCACTAACTTTCTTTTCACTAGTCTCTAAGTATTACTTTCATTTATTTAACTTTGCTGTTATGTTATTTCTTAACGATATACATCCTGTAAGCTTCACGGAATTAGAATTAAGTTTAGGTTAAGTTAGTTATATTTTATTTTTAGGCAACTTTCTATTTTTTAGTTTCTTTAAACTCCTTTTAGGGATCTGGTGGAAGAACAGAAGCGCGGTTTATATCGCTCTTCTGAACCAAATCCCTAAGGTTCCAATAATGTTAATTAGTTTTGCAATTGTTAAATTACTGTTACATAAATGTATTATGTAAAAGTTATTGGAATAAACTCATTATTATTATTATTATTATTATTATTATTATTATATGCTAGATAAAAGTATCGCCATGAGGACCACTAGACAGTGTCCTCAAGGGGGACTACTGTCACCACTGCTGTGTAGCTTGGTCTTTGGCCTTGAATCTCATCAGGTCATTAAACGACAAAGTAATATGGACGCAGGGGTACGCTGATGATATTGTCATTGTAGCTAAAGGGAAGTTCCCGGGCGTGGTGGCAGGCATCATACGTAATGCACTGCAAATGGTGGAGGAATGGTGCCTTTCACAAGGACTCTCAGTTAATCCACAAAAAACAAAATTGGTTGCCTTCACCAACATGAGGAAACTCAATGATCTAGGCGGCGTTAGACTGTTTGGGCAAAAGTTACAAATTAACCAAAGAAGTAAAGTATCTGGGTGTTACCCTCGATGCGAAACTGAGCTGGAAAAATCACTTAGTTAAAACAACGACCAGGGCCATGCAACTGTTTTGACGCTGCAGAAGAGTTGCTGGTAAAACTTGGGGACTAAAGCCGAGGGTGATCCATTGGCTATATACTGCCGTGATAAGACCAGCGATAACATACGGGGCAGTAGCCTAGTGAAGGAGGACAGAAGTGTCCTCCGCAGTGAAGCTGCTAACCGCTATCCAGAGACAGGCATTGCTGGGAATCACTGGTGCAATTAACAGCACAGGGACCGCTTCTTTGGAGACCATTGTGGGCCTCCCCCCGCTGGAGCTTTATGTGAGCGCGTAGGCAATGAATGCAATCCTTAGAATGAAAGCCAACAACTTGTGGCATCCTAACTTTAGGGTGGGAGGGCATACTTATACTACGGGTACGATGCTGGACGGACCATTGCTGCAAATGCCCACGGACAACATGGCGCCCGAAATTATCTTCACAGAAAAGGTGAAATTTTTCATACCAAACAGAGACCAGGCACGTAGTGAGATCATTGCTATTGATAACTGGTTCATGGACGGATCCAAATCCAGCCAGGGCACAGGAGCCGGTATTTGTGGGCCCAGCCCTAATCAAAGGATATCCCTAAGCCTGAGGAAGCATACAACGGCCTTCCAGGCTGCTCGAGTGGAAATAAGAGACTTAATAGGAATGGTACAATGAGCACCTAGCTCAAGTGCCCGGACTTTAGGTGCCCACCCTAATCTTAAATTATTGAGTATACTCCAATCGCTCATTACCTTTAAGGCTCTTGAAAGCTCTGAACCATGAAAGTATTATCTGCATATTAATACAAAATAATTTCCTTTTGTGTAACGAACAATAATGGGTTTAAAAATTGAACCTCACGGTACTCTCCGGACATCAGTCTTTGGACGGTAGCAACTTCAACTTCTCAAATTTTCTCCCAAAGATTCTGCTTAACTGATTCTCGTTTTGGACTTCCCAACCTTCACCATATATCTTTCTGTTCAAAAGTGATCAAAATTTCTTAATGGACCTCGCCTGAGGAACATTTGGAGGGTTATCTGTCTTCGAAACAAAATTGATGCTGTTCTTGGCTGACCAGTCTCTTGTTCTTCTGGGATAATGGCTCGAGGCTAAGTCAAGCCAAAACATGATTTGGTCGTTGGGATGATGTGTATTTATAGAATTTTAAGGTTTTGCAAGACATTTTGATATGTAAATGTCTGGACGATGTCCAATGAAACACTAGCCTCTGATATTGCATATCACACCAAATTTTATCTTCAAATTTGACTTTGCATTTAACATTATCAAGGGAGTCTTGTACATTGTCTGTATAAAAACCGTCATTACCTTTGATTTCCGAGTTGGACAACGTAAAATACTTTATAATAATGTATAATAAAATTATCCATTTGGATACGACAAATATTTCGCAAATTTACGTTGAACTTGTTCTAGTTGACGTTTGTCATTAATGTAATAAAGGTACCAAATTAAGCAATTGTATTCCAACCGAGATCTCACTAACGCAAAATAAAGGCATTTGAGTACTTCAAGATTTAAAAAGCACTTAGTATGTTGAATTATAAATCTTAATGATATTCTTGCCTGTGTTCAGATGACCCGGATGTGATCGTTAAACAACAATTTATGGTCAAAAAGTACTACTAAATCTTTAACACGATCGGTACGAGTTAAATTAATAGAATCGATAGCATAATTATAATCAATTGGATTAAGCCTTTATGTATAAGTCGTAATTTTACACTTACAATATTTATTGGAAGATTTTTATATGTACATCACAAGAAAATTCTATCTAGGTTAAACTGAAGTCTTTGGCATTCAGTAGAGAGATATAGTTTCAAATCATGAGCGAGTAGAAGTTTGTGTGCTGATATGATGTTGGTAAAATCGTTAATGAAAATTATAAATAATAAAGGACCTAAGTTGGATCCCCGTGACCTGAGGTAGCAGTAAAGGGCTTCAAAGTGTAGCTATTGTAATGTATATACTGTGTTCTGGCCTTTAAGTATGTTTCAAAAAACGATGTTAGTGGAACACTAAATCCAATGGTTTGAAGCTGCATGATCAATTCCATCAAAAGCTTTTGCAAAGTTTATGTAGATCTCGTCTATCCACTTATTCGAAGTCAATGCCTGTGCACATACTGATGGAACACTATATAGGTATGGTAAGTCAATGCAAAATTGGGTTGTACATAAACGGTAATAATTTAACAAAGATTGCTTCAAAACTACGTTGGTTTAGACTTTAGACCAACGCTTTAAGTTTTGTGTTGACCCAATTCATTGTTGTTTACATAAAACCCAGTTTTGCGATGTCTAACGCATCTTTTACCTCACTGTAGGCATTTGCCTGACTATCCGCTTTCCACTGTACAGCATTAACAGCACAATAACCGCAATTTTTGACAGACAGACCAACGGAACAGAAAACGTTTCGAACGAAGAAGCGACGAAGGTATAGTTTAACGGTACATTTCAAGAAGAGACCGACAGGGCACGGTGCGTCTATGCAGGCAAACCTTCCGTTGGTTGATACGCCGAGTATTACTGGCGCGCCAGTGCCAGCTTCAATTAAAATTCTTTGTTACCGTAACTCGCAATAAGCTATTACCGAGAGACGGCCGGCTTCCTTATTGGTAGTAGCATCGGGTTAGTTATTAAATTCGCTTGATTATCGTCCGCGGTGAGTACGACGACCAAATGAACGCTGCATCAGCGTCTGACCTGTTAGCGTCTGCCGCCTCCGTTAGAACTTAATAGGAAATCTTTTCCTGTGGTGTGGAGCGGAGAAGCCGGCAAAATGGATGAATATGTATGATCGTGTTGGGACTATCGCACGACGCCAGTTCACATCTGCGCAATTAGTGTCAACAGTTTCGCCAGCTCGCGATCATCATTAGAGACCTGGTCGGTTGGCGTGATATTCGCATTTTTCAAGCTGGAAAATTGCAAAATACTTAAGATAATTCATTTCGCTTGTATCCACAATAAATTTCTACTTGATTAGGTAACAATAAATGAAGGTAATCGGTCCGTGATTATAGGTTACACTTCCGCTTAAGCCGAAAATGATTTATTCTTGTATGTTGAATGAATTACTTGGGATTTGCAAATGGTCATGAAAATCAGGAAGAGAATTAAGAATATTATTATTCAAAGTGTAGTAAATTTGCATTTATCATACGTAAAGCTACCATCCTTCAATAAGTGTCAGTAAAGCTAAAGGAAAAACAGTTGAAATCAACTTAATCCTTTTTACAAATAAATGATTCAATTAAATGACCCATTATTTCTTTTGTATGAAAGGTCAATCTGAAGCTCTATTTTGTGGATGATTCTATATCAGCAGAAGCAAGATATATCATATTTTTTTTAAAACTACTACAGTTTGTATCAATAATATATGTCAAAGATTTCAACAAATACATGACTATACTGTCATCAAACCGCTAGATTTCCCAACATTAAACGACAGTTTTATGCTAACATTGCTCCCATTTTTTTAAGAACATTGGTGGCTGTGAGAGAAAAAATAAAAGTGCATTTTATAAATTTAAGGGTTTGTTTATTGACTTATTAATAATACCAAATGATACCATGGTGCAGATATTCAACCTAGATAAAAAGTATCAGGTTATAGTATCAGATAAGAAAGACACACCATTAAAAGAGGACTTCAATTGGTATGCAAATGACTCCAAAACTGATGGCGTAGAAGCTAGAATATATGAGTAAGAAAGCCTAAAAGGCTCTTTCGGTAAGGTTCGACAATGACACGACGCGACGGTGTTCTAAATTGCTGCAATTCATCAATGTATCAGAGAACTAGAAAGATGGGCACTTAAAACGATGACCTAGATAAAAAGTATCAGGTTATAGAATCCGATAAGAAAGACTGTGAGAAAAACACACCATTAAAAGTGGACCTCAATTGGTATGCAAATGACTCCAAAACTGACTATGGCGTAGAAGCTAGAATATATGAGTAAGAAAGCCTAAAAGGCTCTTTCGGTAAGGTTCGGCAATGACACGACACGACGGTGTCCAAAATTGCTGCAATTCATCAATGTGTCAGAGAACTAGAAAGATGGGCACTTGAAACGATGACCTAGATAAAAAGTATCAGATTATAGTATCAGATAAGAAAAACTGTAAGAAAGACACCATTAAAAGTGGACTTCAATTGGTATACAAACGACTCCAAAACTGACTATGGAGTAGAAGCTAGAATATATGAACAATGAAGCCTAAAAAGGCCGTTCGGTAAGGTTCGGCAATGACACGACGCGACAATGTCCAAAATTGCCGCAATTCATCAATGTATCAGAGAAATAGAAATATGGGCACTTCAAACGATCAGTCCCACAAGGGTTGACTGTACAGGATCGAAACTTAGTGAGCGCTCTCATTAAGGTGAACTCCGAAGGAAAAACCTTGGTCTGGGTTTCCAGTCATTCGGTTGTGAAGAAAAATACGGTGGCGAACGATTTGGTTAGACAAGCTTTGTCAAGATCATTCATTGGAGCTGGCCCTTTCTGTGGCATTACAAATTTGTACATTAAGAAGTCCATCAATTAATGGATACATAATAATTTCAGGATGATGTGGTGGGATAAGTCACCAGGATAGACATAGACAAAACAGTCCTGAATTTAGTAAAGTCTTACTGAGAATACAGGAAAATTGTCAAAGTTTTGGTAGGTCTGCAGACTGGTCACTGTAGATTAAACAGATATATGTGTAACAAAGGCCTAGCAGATTGATCCTATTTGCAGATTCTACACGATGGGCTGGCGAGAACAAGGTTTCTAGTACTGGGCATGGATAACCCCACAGCTAACAGCTTCATAAAGAAGCCGCTCTTAAAGATGATAGGTCTAATAAAGAAGGCAATGTTAGACAGCGCCTTCTAGGAGAAAAAGGGTCACAATAGGTCTGAAAACATCCGTATGGCCACTCCAATCCTAATCTAATCTAATCTAAATCTTATCGCTGTAAATATTTATTCAGTTCCTTTATCTTGCTCATTACTGTAATACAGTCATTGCATTTTATTCCGTGGATGAATTTGTGACACATCTTGCCTACTTTCGTAAGTATAGATATAATCTATTGTTAGTTCATTTATTTGTCGTTCTTTGTGTTTTCCGTGGCTTTATAGATTGCGCTAATAAATTAGAGGAACACTAATAATAATAGTTGTAATATATTATATAGTTATACGAAGCCAACGAAGTCTTGTAAACTATACAATAACTGCAAATTCACAAAAAAATCTAGTGTGCGTTTGTCAATTATTTGTCATTAGTGGTTGTTAGACACTGAGGGCGAATCATGAATCACTAAATGAAATTCTAAGAGCTGTAACATTAATTGAGGAAGGATACAGTTTACGTCGTGTTGCAAGACAATTTGATGTAAGCCCTTCTGTCATATCCGTGTTTGGAATCGGTACTTGGAGACAGGAAGATGTGTTAGAAGAGAGCTGAGCAATACAGGTGCTTATGCAATTGCGTACTTAAACGATGCATATTTATTGGTAGAGACTTGCAGAGTGATCTTAGAAGAACAACGGGATTTGAAGTTTGTATTGACATCCTACGAGAAAGGTTGCAAGTACATAATCTTGGATCGAGGAGACCAGTTCTGAAGCTACGGCTGATTTTAGTTCACAAAAGGAACTGTCTGGCGTTTATACAACACCATTTAGATTTGGAAATAAGGTAGTGGTCGTGGTAGGTGGTCCTCAATGCTTTTCAGCAAGGGGTCAAGATTTTGGTTGATATGTCGTGATGAGCGTCTTCGAATTTGTGCGCGCACAGGTGAGCGTCATTGTGAAGTTCAGGGACTGGGCAGGATTAGAAGAAGATCTGACATGATGTGAATCCCATTTCATTCTCGTACAGATTTTGTTCCTATAGCTGGGCTGCCAGATATATTGAAAACATGCTTATGAATCATCTATTACCTGCTAGAGCTCTTATAGACCCTAGATATCTGTTCCAGCATGATAATGCAAGACAATTCGCAGCAGGCCAGACAAGACAATTTATGGAAGAACATCAAATTCAACTTATAGACTGGCCATGTCTTAACTCAAATCTAAATCCCATCTAGCATTTGTAGGATCAGTTGGATCGAAAGATCAGGAGTCAACCTGTATGGCTCCAGAAACTCTTCAACCGCTTTTGGTGACATGAAAAGGAGTTATCATACCACAAGAGGATATCCAAACGTTGATTGAAAGTATGCCACTAAGGTGTCGAGAAGTCATTCAATCTCGTAGAAGACATACCTTTACTAGCTTCTCTTTAAAGTTTATATTCTCTAGTTGCTTAAGTGTAATTTGTTTGTTCATTAAGAATTTTTTAACTTTATTGTATTGTTTCGCAGTGTGTATTTGATTGTGTTTTGATTAGCAATGTGAAAATTGAACTGATTTTAAGATAAATAAACGATCATATTCTTTGTGTTTCTCTGATATAGTGGCGCAATTTTTATGTATGTGTTGTTTGTTATTGCGACCCCATCCAGCCACTTTCTAAGCTCATGACAATAATCCTTATAATGTAATAATAAGTTTGATCAAAAGTCGCATGGCCACCGACAGTATAGTTATGTTTAATAACTTACGTTTCTAATTTATATGAGTATAATGTATAGTAAAGTGAACTATCCCATCGATCGACGCTGTATTAAAAAAAAAAAAAAGAATTCCTGTTTCTCCGTAAATCGAAACGAAATCGCCATCAACACGGACCATTACTTCTCACTTCGTTATATTCTATTTACGTTTTACATAAAAGCCTTACCGACACCGAAACTTCCGCACGATCCCCGCCTTTATTAGCGCGTTTATTTACCGCGCGACACCACAAAAGCGAACGCGGAATCGAAAATCTTATCGGCCCAGAAATTTAGGAAAAATTACGGACAACGTCGTCGCCCGTTGCGTCAATAGCATCAGGTAAACGGTAGTAAACAAGTTGCGTCGAAATTCACCGTATAACTCGGGGAGCGTTTCCTTTATCTCCCTCCGGCGTTGCACATATACACAACACAGAGAGAAAGAAAGAGAGAGAGACACATACATCTACGCGATCGTATATACGTCGGTCGCTCGCGCCAATTTCCCAATATTCTATTGTCCTGAAACTACTATAGTACCACTACTAGCGCCAGCCGCTGTACCATCGGGTGTTCGTTCCTTCTTCGTTCTTTCGCTGTTCTGTTCTTCTCTGCCTGGTGTGCGGATGGACGAAATATCACGTTTCCATTTCGACGATGGCTGCTGTTGTCTGAACTCATTTTTTCATGTGTATTACGTATTATGTTTTAGTTAAAGTCTGCGGATGAATGTATCATCAAAACTATTGGTATTGATGTTAGATTTGCTTTATTCTTACATTAATTTACTTTTATGTACTGAGCTTTTTAGGTCTTATGAAAGAGCAAATAGTGTCCTTTTGATTACATTAATTGAGCTAGGTTTCGTTGCCTTTTTTGCAACTTTTCCAAGCTTACGCTGAAGAAAAAAACACTATGCTTCAAATACCTGCTAATATTCTATCATCCTTGCTAAACAGTGCTTATTTGCGACATAAAATTAAGTACAACGAAGATGTGGAAAAAAATCGTCATATTTTGCGTCGGTTAATTATGTGTATTAAAAAATGTGAAATCTTATCCTATGTTGGACAGCGTAAAATTGAAAAGTGAACTTTCAGTAATTTATGAGCGCGAGGACATGTGTGACGTAGATGTAGGTGGTGTTTTGCCGCTTTTAGTGTTCATAACACACAACAATTTAGAAAAAGTTTTGACGGAAGCATATAAACTGTTGGATATTATTTTTACAACCCCCATGTAGACAGCAGTATATGAACGATGTTTTTCCACCCTCAAACGGATTAAAACTTTTCTGAACGCATTTTTTACAACAAAGTCATAGACGTCTTTTCCAACATGAAAAATAGGAGAATGGATTTTATGTACAAACAATAGGCAAATTCTTATATTGTGCCCACCCTCATTCATCATTCATTCATTTCAATTAGGGTGGGACGACTATGTCCGGCACTTGAGCTTGGTGCTCATTGTACCATCCCTATTGATTCTCTTATTTCCACTCGAGCAGCTTGGTGTTCTCTATAAAGCCCAGTATCTTGCCCAGTGGAAACTTGAGGACCTTCGAGGACTCCAGTAGATCTCTCCCGAAATATTTCTGCCTGAGTACCTTCAGTTCCTCACATGTGCAGATTACATGTAAGCTCGTTTCTCCTGTAGTTCGCATCTTCCACACACGGTTCGCTTACACGGCTGTTTGTATAGATGCTTTTTCAGAAGGCAGTGTCCATTACCAACCCAGTAATGGTTTTAAACTTCTTTCTACTGCGCTTAGAGTAGGTTATCAGAAGAAACTACCATCCCATCCCTATCAGCGTTTTGGTATGGAGTTGGCCTTCAGTCGACCTCCATTTCTTTGTACTTTCTTTATCTAACCAGGTCCAGATCTCCCTTCTTGCGGAATCTTGGTAATCCCACATACGGCTCTGGACCCATGAAGTGTCTCTTAGAGCCCTCCTTGGCTAGTTCATCGGCGATTACGTTGCCCTTTATATCCTCATGTCCCGCACCCAAATCAGAGACACCGTGTTCTCTGCCAGTGCATTGAGGGATCGTTTGCAGTCCCTAACTAGTTTTGACCTAGTTACAGGGTTTGAGACTGCCTTAATGACAGCCTGCTGTCAGTCATTATATTAATTTTCCTCCTATGTAGCCCCTTTTGCAATCATTTCTGCACAGGCTGCAAAGGCGAATACCTCTGCCTGAAGACCGTTGTATGTTTCCCCAGGCTTATGAATAATCCTTTGATTAGGACTGGGCCACAAATACCGGCTCCTGTCCCCTGGCTGGATTTGGATCCAGTCCGTGTACCAGTTTTCGTTAGCAGTGATTTCACTACGTGCCTGTCTCTATTCGGTATGGAGATTTCACCTTTTCAGTGAAGATAATTTCGGGTACCATGCTGTCCGTGGGCTTTGTAACAATGGCCCGTCCAGCAACGTGCCCGTAGTATAAGTGTGTCCTCCCACCCTGAAGTTGGGATGCCACAGTTGTTGGCTTTCAGTCTAAGGATCGCATTCATTGCATCCGCTCTCACATAGAGTTCCAGCGGGGGAGGCCCACAATGGTCTCCAAAGAGCGGTTCCTGTACTGTTAGTTGCGCCGGTGATACCGCAATGCCTGTCTCTGGACAGCGTCAGCATTTCGCTGCGGAGAGCACTTCTGTCCTCCTCCACCAGACTACTGCCCCGTATGTTATCGCCGTCTTATCACGGCAGTATATAGCCAATGGATCACCTCGCCTTTAATCCCAGGTTTTGCCAGCAACCTCCTGCAGCGCGCCAGAATAGTTGCGTGCCCTGGTCGTTGTTTTAGCTAAGTAATTTTTCCAGCTCAGTTTTGCATCAAGGGTAACACCAGATACTTTACTTCCTTGGTTAATTGTAACTCCTGCCCAAACAGTCTAATGCCGCCTAGGTCATTGAGTTTTCTCATGTTGGTAAAGGCACCAATTTTGTTTTTTGCGGATTAACTGAGAGTCCTTGTGAAAGGCACCATTCCTCCACCAATTCGCAGTGCATTACGCATGATGCCCGCCACCACGCCTGGGAACTTCCCCCTAGCTACCGATGACAATGTCATCAGCGTACCCTGCGTCCATATGCCTTTGTCGTTTAATGATCTGACGAGATCATCCACGACCAAGCTCCACAGCAGTGGTGACAGTACTCCCTCTGAGGACACCCTCTAGTGGTCCTCATGGCGATATTTTTATCTACATATTGGCATAGACCACTCTGCCTCTTAGCATGCAGTCAACCCATCTGCTAGTCGTGTGGTCAATGTTCGTCCCATTAGTGATCGGTTGATCGAGGGCGTTGATGTGTTATCAAAGGGCGCCCTCGATGTCTAAAATACTGCAAGGGCAACTTTCTTTTGATGTAGGCTCCTTTGCGAGTCCTCCACCAAACTATGCAGGGCAGCCTCTCCTGATTTTCCCTTTTGGTATGCCCATTGCAGAGGATGCAGAGGATATCTCGCAAGTGCTCCTTCTGTAATGTTTAGGTGTATAATTTTTTCCATAGTCTTCAGCATAAAAGATGTGAGACTAATTGGTCTGAATGATTTCGGATGATAGTATGGTTCTTCCCAGTTTCGGAAAGAACACAACCCTAGTATCTCTCCAAGCTTGGGAGTGTAGCCCAACGCATGGCTAGCTCTAAATATCTCCAAGAGGGGCCCATGATGTCTCCAATTGCCTCCTGAAGCAATCTTAGAAACACCCCATCTGAGTCCGGTGATTTATACGGTTCAAACGACTCAACTGGCCAGCGAACAGATGAGGTTGAAAATATCGTTTGATTTCCTTCCAATCTTCCATAGACGCCCTCCTCACTGCGTCTGATTGGTTTGTTTTGCCGAAGTCCACCCTGTCCGACCGGGAAAGTGCACGCTGAGAAGTACTCAAAGTCTCCTCCGCAGTGGTTGGAACCTCCCGTCCGCAGCTAATGGACCTGAGTGTGTTAGAAGATCCTTCTTCAAATCCTGTGAATTCTAACCATGTCAGGGACACTTTCTATGTCTTCACAGAAGTTTCTCCAGGCCTTCTTCTTCGATTCTTTAATTCTTTTGTTATAGGTACCTAGTTTAGCCTTATAAGCTTCCCAGTTTCCCGTTTTTTTTCGCCCTGTTAAATAACTGGCGTGTTTCTCTTCTGAGAGTGTTCAATCTTTACTCCACCAAGCGGCCTGTCTTGGCGAGACAGACATCAACGGCGTGCTGCCATCTACCGCTTTTGTCCAAACTGTTCAAAAATCCGTTAACTATTTTCTCCATAAGGTTGTCTAACTAGTATGTATATAAACAATGCCAATAGTATTGTGTATAGCTCTGGTATTTTTGGTACAAATAAACGTTACATTCCAAAAATTTCGTGGTGATCCGTTTGCAATTGCGCTTAAACAAAACCCAACAAAATCTTACGAAGGGTTTCGAAGAATGATTGAAAAAAATCCACACCACCAATTTGTATGACGATCTCGAACGGATACCCGACAAATACACCGCAAGTAGTAGATATTCTTCGTCGACGATATACAACAGCGACGTCGAACGCCTTGCGCGCGCGACCATTTTCCGTCGCGGGCTCGCCGACGACGCGCTCGACACACCGTCAGTTCGCAGCTGGTAGCCGAGCGGGTAACAACAGCGTATACGCAACGAGACGGCGCTCGCTCGCCCGCACGCATACACACACTAACACACACACACAAACAAACACACCTACATAATATAGAGGACGTTGTACGCGCGCGCACTCTCCCGCATGCCCCGTACACCACGCACGCACCGCCACTGACGGAAAGAGGAATCCGAGATACGCGCGTCTTTTCCACCGTCAAGACACATGTGAAACGGATAAAGGCGACACGCCGTTCAGTGGTGCATTATTTTGAACGGCGCGCGTGAATTCCCCGCGTTATTATTGTTATTTATTTATTTTTTTTTTCCTCTTTCGATATATACGCGCGCGGTTCATAATCTTAACAATCGCGTTGTTACGTAACCGCGGAGTATAGTCGGATCATCGTCATCATCATCATTTTGTGACGCGGCATCTGTATGTGACGACGACGATTCGTCGGTTGATCGCCTAGTGATTACCCCGTTGAATGCAGCACGCGTGCCATGCATAGGTACAACACCACGGCGCGCTGTTTATACTGGTTGAGTTTTCGAGTGTTTGGTGCGTGACGTCAAAGATAGTTAAAAGAATAGAGTAGTGTAGGATATGTTCGTAAGGCGCGCACAAGTTCAGCGAGCGCATACAATTCGCTTGGTTTAGTTGTCATTGGACCGTGTATAAGTGTAAGTGTGTCGCCCGCCTCTTCGGAAACGCGTACACAACAGATCGGATATAATCTGCACCTTATAAATAATAAAATAGGAGGATATACCAAGAATTATTGATAATAAAAGAAAATTTACGATGTGAATCAGTGAATCTATTATTAATATTATAAACGACCCGAAAGGAATATTATAATAAATAAGATATTTGTGCTTATTAACAAAGGAGTTTTTGTGATTCTATTTTATTGTTATCGTATAATAAATAAAGGATTATTACCGCAACAACAAACAGAAGGAGAGAAAGGATTAATTTCACCAGCGAATCTTAAACTGTCATGTGTAAGTTGTTTTTTTCTTTTTTATAGCTTTACCCCTTATAATTTTTTTTTAAATACACACAATCACCTAAACTGCTCCTAACATCACTTTACAATACAATTTCTATATCGCGATAAGTCGAAAATAAAAACATCTGTTTGGAATTCGTCCGTTCAAATCCCGTTCACTTTTATCCGCATATGTTTTTTTTATATGTAGCCGTGCCACACACAAACACACACGCGCAAAAATATAGACTTGTGGTCCAGATAATTTCTCTCGATCCTCGGTAAATTTAAAACGAATATCTAAGTGTCTCTAATCGCAAAATCGCCGAGGCTTTTGTGTGCGCTTCGCGTGGAATAGCTGGCGCATGAGTACGTATTGTGTGTTATGTGTTTAGAGTTAACCGGGAGATCCTTGATCGAAATTGATCGCCCGCGGGCTCCATTATCGGACTCCCCTAACGCGAGGGTTTAATCTGCAATTAACGCCATTTAAATATTGTTTGAATTCCTGGGAATAATCTGATTTTTTTTTCATTGATTGTGCAAGTACATTAAAATACGATTATATGATTAATTGCAAAATTTATGAATACAATAATATTATTCTAGTTAAATATCGTTTTAATTTGATGAAGTCTGACTTTTTTCCTATCGATATGTACATTAAAACATCATAATATGATTATGTAATTTCAAACTTTATAAATACAAATACCTAATAAATAATATTGTTCTAGTTGTTTAGCTTACTTAAATATTTACGTAAATATTTGCATGAAAGCAGAGATAGCCAAATATTTGAAAAACATCAACAGAGTTGTTTTTCATTTAGCGATTATACACAATAAAATGAAAATAAATGAAAACTTAAATTCCAACTATCTATTATTAATCATTAGTGATATATAAAACTGCTTCTTTACGTTAGCAGCTACAACCTGCTTCTGCTATATTTAGTTAGCAGTTTAAGAAAACTGTTACTTTTTGTAGCAGTTTTCCTTAAACATATACGTTAAACAGATAAACTGTTTCTACAGATTTGCACACCGCCCCAAAGTGTCTTTTGTTATTCACTCAATATTTATATGTATTTATATTTAATTCAGTAACGACTGGAGATACATGTACTTACATACAGATGTATGTGAATGTGAATATACACCTAGGTATTGTATATATTTTTGTAAGTAATAATGATCTATAAATATAAATAATTGATTAATAAATGAAAAAGTTTCTTGTACGGAAAAGTATCAATTGGCATTTTCTATCAATTATAAAACTGTGATTGTAACAAGTAACAATAATAACTAGCTTCTGCTAGCTAACCTTCTGTGAGATTACTTGTCATAATGTTCGAGTTTTTATAATATGTATTATGTGTTTCTGCACACATACAAACTGCTAACAGTTGTTAGCTGCTACAAATACACTTAGAATATTATAATAGGTATTACCACATATTGCAAATAATATAATAAATTACATAATACTCTAATATACGGCTCAATATAATAATTATATTTTAACTAATTGTAAAGTTTAATGTCACTTTTTTTATTATGTAATTTTCTTGGCCTACTAATCATATATAACCCAGCTTGTATATTATAAGTATAGTTGTTGCTAACCTAATATGAATAAGCGAATTTCTATAAACGTTTCCCTGAAATAATATATCGTAAACGATAGTAGGGTCTACAGTAATTGGTAATTAAATGTGAACTGAGCGCTTATCTTATAATTAACATAATAATCAATTTAAAATGGTACTAAAAACCTCTAAGATATAATGAGATTAAATTGAATTTTAAAGATAAGTCGGATTTAATTATAATTCTGGCAGGATGAATTTATACTAAAACTTAAATAGTTTTTACTCTGACAATATTTTAGGGGGTATATATTTTATTAACATTGTCGGCAACCGTTTATGGCGAAGTAAATCTTATTGATCTAATTTATTTGTACCTATAGCCATGAAATTTGTGGTAAATGTTGAATAATTTTAATAGGATATAATTGGTACTCAAAAAATATTTTTTTTATAAAATAAATTTTTTTTCTTGAATATTTACAATGCAAAATTGAATATGTTTAAAATATGGAATTATTTATATAACAGGTCTAAAAATCGCCAAAAAAGAATGTTTAAAAAATCCCAATTTTTTTTTAGAAAACATGATAAAAAACGGCATGATATGTGGTAATAATAATATCATTTTATTGGCGCTATACATAAATACATATATTATGCTCTATTTACCAAAAAGGTGATGATTTCTCTTACGATCTAAAAAGCGATACCATTTTTTAACTTATATAATTAAATATTCTTTTATTTTTGCGTGCATTTTTTTATTTTAAAATGGCTTCTAAATTTGTCTTTTTATTTTATTTTTTGTGACGGTATTATTTTCGTTTAGTTAGCAATAAACCAGCTAATAAATGACGATTTTTTTTTACTAATTATTATATTAAACCAAAAACCTAAAAAAATAAAATAATTTTGTTTCCATGAATTTATTCCTTTGAATGTTACTGCTCACAGCCTTTTCCGCAAAGTTGAGTTTCTATTTGTTCAAAATGGCATTTTACTGATTGGATGATACAGAATTTTAAGCCTGATAAATTTAGAAATAATTTTTATACTGTAAAATGAATAACTAAATATTTAAAAGAGTATTTTTTCTTTTGCCAATAAAAATCTTAAACATTTATCTGTTCATAATCTTTTATGCAAAGCTAAATCCACTTTATATAACCTATAAAAGCCATTAAATATATTTAGAAAAATCTGCAATAAGAAACAGGAAGAAACATATGCAATAGTTGTATTATTTTGTTAATATATCCTGTTTGAAAAAACATCTTATATAACTAAAACGTGATGCAATTCTCCACTTTTTAAAAAATAAAGATTTATTCTTTCTTGTCAAAATCTTTAATTTATTTAAAATATAATGTGCGATGGCTTGCTAATTACCATGTTATTTCCAAACACTTTTATGGAAATAATATAAACTTATTAGGAATTTTTGCGATGTGAAATTTGACACTAAACTTTTTTTTCCTGGACAGATAGAACGCTTTGACCATATTCCTTTTTAAGCGATTCTCATTTTGAGTTTTACAGTATTTTTGTTTAATTTAATTTTTCTCAAGGTCAATAAATTACACAAATATATTAGCTAAACTTCTTGAAATTATTTAACCGGTTTTTGTTTGATTATACTTTCTTTCTTTCTTGGGTATGCCGATTTTTTTGCATTTAAATTATAAAGACGTTTTGTTTCGAAGAATATATATCTACTCTTTAAAAGCAAAATTACGTGTTACACAGAAAAATATATTTAACTCTTCTTCAATGAAGACCCACCCAGAACTGTATTTATCTTACATTTTGGAAATAAATAATATTTTTATCTTATCAGAATTTAGAAAAAAAAAACATTCTTAGCTGGATCATTATTTTATTTAAATTACAAAAAAAAGAATTATTAAAATACCCTATACTACTTAATCTATGCCATTATAATTAATATACAACAATAAAATTAAATGAAGACAAAGAAACCTAATAACAAAACATACTTAGGCAATTTAGAACAAAAGGCATGAGATTTGTAAATATACAATTACCAAAAAGTTACAATATTTATGTCACATATTTTTTATCGCTAAAACAACATACACACACAAAGAAAGAAATAAGTATTTTAAATTCACGCAAATAGAATTTTGTTATTATACCTAAAATAAATAAATTGATATTTCCCCAAATTAACAGAAGCCTGTTAAATAATATTCTTTGAAAAAGAAAAATAAACATTACTATAATTGCATCGAAATTACCAGGAAATATGGCTGTCAATTATATATAAGCACAATAAATGGGAAGTAACCTTTTAGAAATAATTTTATTTAAGAAAGCCAATATAATATAACCTTACTTGGGCCTAAACCTAAATAATTTTGGAAAGTAAGGATTATAATTTTAAGTATAATCATTTGTTTGCAAGCATTAAAATTAATCCCTAAATAAATGTTGAGTTTAAACTATTCTCGATTTAAAATTCTTCGAACAAAAGCTCATATCTGTATAATTATACAACCGGCGCAGCTCCGAGAACAAAAACAATTGGAAGAATGCAGATAAATATACGTATGAACCGCGTTATAGCTACCTAGATGACGACAGTTTCAACTCGCCAGTAAACACAATTTAGTATAGTAAGACGCACATTTAAATCACATGTAGGAACAAAAGACCTTTAATACTCGTTAATTTTCTCGTTATGAACCCGATTAATACTATCCCGAATGCTTTGTAAGGACCCACGTGACTGATCCAACGTATAAAATTCGGTCTAAAAAGCTTTTCTACGAACGAAGTTTGCAATCCCACGCTAGCTAGTTTCGAGGGGAAAGTACCATACGTCAAATACAATGAAATGTGTGTATGCCAATTTTTAACATCCACAACATCCTTGGTTTTTAGTTGTTTCTATATGGCTTGGTTAAAACGAACGTCTCGGCTTGGCAAAGGTGCTTTTGTAAATTTAACGATAATAATCGGTTTTGTATGAAACTGGTTTGATTAAGCGGTTAAAAATATCACTAGTAAAGGCGCGGAGTGCCAATCGAATTAGTACGGTTATCGTAATAACATGAATTTAATTATGCTGACTCGAATGTCATTTTGTTTTGTATGACTTATAAGTTGTTTTATTTATTTATTTATTCCAATTGTTTTTTTTTATGTAACATCAATCTTAATTCCAGAAATTTTCAGTATTATATTTGAAACGCAAAAACATTGACTCAATTTGTAACATAATACAAAATTACTAATAAAACTAAACAAATAATAATCATATTTCAAAATAAATTTAATTTTATAGTTCACATCAGCACTCTTTTACTTGTTATTATAAGATAAGTTTCAAGGTGACAACATAATATTCTACCAACAATAAATTACTGAGTCATCCTACATTGTACAAACGTAAAAATATTCTACCATCAGGCTTATTGTTAGCATAACTCACGTCTCTTTTAATTCATTGACACATCTACGTAAAAAAAAAAAACAGAAATAAAACGTGATTTGTAAATCTAAGTTAAACAATAGAAGTTGAGAAATAAGAATCTTTAATTGTGTGTAGGTCAAAAGCAGAGAATTGCGGTAAACCTAACTGTAATCTTCATGACCCCATAATACATCGTGAGTAATTAGAGCATGCGTATTAAAACAACGAAAGTGTTTTTGAATTTGTGTATGCGTGAAAGCATAATTATAAATATTAGTATAGTCGCTAGATAATAGCAACACGGTTGCTTTTGTTTTACTACTTATTTTCGTTGTTTAAATATTTGATTATGATACGAACTTTTCGATTTTTAAAGATAAAATATAAAATAAATTTAGAACACAAATACATATTAGAAATTTTTGTAGGGAAATGTTTAAAATATGTTTATTAATCTTTATGTTCTCCTACCATTAATAGGATGAATATATTTCATATTTTGGCTTACTCAAAGCAGAAGTTTTTAAATCCTCAACTTTCACTTACCATAATAATGTATAATGAGCAAAAAAAATAATATCAGATGTAACGCCGAAACCACGTATTTTAACATCTGTCAGCGTTAAAAGAAGAAAAAGTTCATTAAACCCTAAAGTTTCTATTTTGTTTCACTTTTAAAATAAGTTTTAATTTACATACGGGCTGGCAAAAAAAAAGTAATGTTGGATGATGTGACATTAAAACTATTATTTGGAAAAGTTGCTTATATAGAATTTAGTTATTTAGGCATATGCAAATTGTTTATTACATAACAAAATTTTATTAAAATATGTACCCACTTTTTAAACAAATTAAACATTATTTTTAATATAGCTAATCTTCTGAATTTGCACTGATAGAAAAGTGTCAATCATTTAACCATATATATTTTAACTAAATATTTACACAAAACATGCTCAAATAACCACTTCATTTCTCACAGTATGATTGATGTGGCAAAAGTTACTGTTGATTGTATTTTATTTAGTAGGTATATTATAAGTACTAATTTATAATAAGGAGTTTCAGCAGTAGGTAATTATGCAATGTTGAACAAGTTGTACGTTATGGTACAAAATAATTTATATTAAGCATTCAAAAAAAAAAGGTTTCATTCAGGTAAGGTGAAACATTTGTTAACGAACATTCATCAAGTTTGAATTTCTCATGTTATAAAAGTTTTAATATAGATGCTAAAAACAAAATGTCTATATTAGTAACAGCATGACATGCTGTGATAAATCTCTTTTGCACCATATGAACAAATATTTTATACCCATTACATCCAAAAAGATGATGTAATCCTGTATCCCTGGCCAATAATATACATTATTATCCACATTTTAAATGAAAGTAGTCCCTAATTGTCTTTATTGAAAGATAGGCATTCATTACGATAAGACCAATAATATTTACAAGAAACGACATAAATCGGAAATGTCAAAGTGACAGGAATCTTATTTTTGATTTTATATTGTTCGGGATTTTAGAAAATGAAATGGAAACATATTTGTATAGATCTCAAAGTGATCCTCAAGTTGTATAGTGTGAATATCAACGAAGATGATAGGGAAAGGATAAATTGAATGTGTATCAATTCATCTATGTCTACTTCTGACCAAAACTATGAACATTTGAGATGAGGCTAAAGGAAAAGCACCTTATTGGTGATTTAATCTTTTTGGTATATATGTATGTATATAGTATACATGTATTTATGTAATGCCAATAAATTGATATTATTATTATTATTAAACCAAAAGATATTTTGTATATTTATTTAACATAAATTTTTACAAAACATTGATTAAGTGAAGTTGCAAAATGAAAACCAGTAAGGTAAATAAAGCCTCAAATCAACGGCTGCTGGATATAGTCAGAAAGGCTTATAAAGCCCTCTATTGGCAATATTTATAAACCAAAAAAGAAAATCCAGAAACAAAAGCAAAAGTGAAAATGCAACTAATGACTGATGAGGAACATTTTTCAGTTTTCCTTTAAAGGTTTCTTTATAACAACTTAAAGCCTTCACCTATATATATTAAATTTATATTTGATATATTTCCAAGTATTTAATGTAAAAAAAAAAATGATTTTAATTTTGTTTTAAATATGTTTACAACAATTCACACATAATCTCAAAATTGAATTCAAAGCATCTTTTTTCAAGTAATTTTTAGGATATCATGTCATCTTACCTTACTTCCACCAAAATAAATTTTTAATCCCCCCCAAGGAAATCTTCCATATCTAAACAATAAAAAAAAGCATTTATATGTTGCAATGTTTATGCCGACCACTATAGAAAAATTATTTTGTATATATAACACTATAATAAAATATTGTATATACATAGATATATAATTAACATTACTTTAATATACATTTTTCTTGTACAGTAATTATAATTTAAAGTTTGTGCATAACTTTTTTTTTAATGACATGTTATAACGTTAAAAAAATATTTCTTAGATTTAACTTTAAAAGGAAAAAATAATAAAATTTTAACAAAATTATACCAAAAAAAACCCAACAGTATCAAATAGATACTTAAAATATAATTCATGTCAACCAAATTCTATTAAAAAGAGTGTATGTAATAATATCATTAGCTTATACAACTACAAAGCCAGAATACAGAACATTAATAATAAAACAAATTCAACAAATTTTAATAATGAATAACTACCCAGAATATTTCATTAACAAATTTTTTAAAAATAGATTATATAAATATTATAATAACACTAACATGAATCTCCAACAACAAAAAATTAGAGATACTAAATTCTCTTTCAGAGAAAATACTTAAATAAAATTTTAATACCATACAATCTTAAAATAGCACATCAAAATTACAGTAAACTTAAAATTTCTCTATTTAAAATTACGCCAAACATAACAAAAACAAACATATATTGCATATAAAAAATGTGATGATGTATACATCGGATAAACTTGCAACATTTATCAGAAATATTAAAAGGTCACAAATATTCCAGCAACATTACATGTCTGATTAAAAACAATCATAATATATTAAATTTTGATGAAACTAAAGTTTTAATAAAAGAAAAAAAATTATAAAGCTAGATGTTTTTTAGAGTTAATTCAAATTTTAAAAAAAAATCTTTGTTTACATTAGATTTAGTAAATAATAACTACCAAGAAATTGAAAATGAACAAATTCATACTATTTAAACATTTTTGTAAACGTCAAATTGCCTGCAGTACGGCTGAGAAGGAAGGATGCATCATTGCCAATCTTGAAAGTCAAGCAGCAATATGCGGTTCCGGTTGTTGGTGGGGTGACCATTCGGACAGCACTTTTCAGTGACTTGGTGTATTCCGGCACCCTCTTAGGAGGGTGCCGGAATTGGGTGCTTAGGCCAAGGGGGATAATGATAATTCCAGTTTTATTACAATTATACACACAATTTTTGAAGAAGAAATAATACAGTTATTTCGAAACGTCAAAATAATTTCTACATTTTTTATTAGAAAAAAAACTCTGCACACTAAGAAAAATCAACTAAATTATTACTACTATTAAAACATTTTATAGATATATTTTTTGCTGTTTTTCCCGAATAAAAAATTCCAATTTCGCACCTTCAAAATTACACATACGGAATCAATCTTTTAACTTTAACAATATTAACAATAATCGCACGCAAGTAAAATGGTTTTTCCGCAGCTATTACGAATAAGCGCACGCTTTACAAATTCCCAGATCTTTATACTTTATAACGATGACACATAACACGAACTCTGCCCAAGAAACTATAACATGATATTAGGGAAATACCGCTGGCGTAAGAAATAGTCCCTGCCTGGACTTCTCTTCTAAATAAGCGGATGTCAAATAGGTCACAACCTGTTGTGCTATAGCTATACATTAGCGCATCTGCACAACACTGCAGGAAAACGCATTATAAAATGAAATATCGTTTCAAAATTGTATTCGCGTCGTTAGAATTAATTTTCGCAACGCTAATTGCATCACTTGTTCGTGTAAAAATTGCGTAAACATAAAAGAAAACGAAAGAAAGGAGGAACATTCAGACAGTGTTCGGGAGAAGAGCGTGATGCTACAGTACTTAGCGAGAGATCTCGTCGTGATAGCACGAATTCGCCGTGTTTACATCGCCGAGTTGCCAAGTTCACGAATAATACGTCACGTCTACATCACACGAGTATCATCCTGGCTCCAGAATCTGGCACAAGGTTATAATATGAAAACGCCTGTGAGCACAAATGTAATTGCTGATATATTTATCTTAAGAGCTTGCGACTGAAAAGAATATTTATTATTAGAGTGGTAACAGACGCGTATGTAGTAATAATTTCAAATAATCTAGGAATCGTAATCTTCGAAACTCAAATATTTTCATCGAAATTTCCATTAGAAAAAAAAATTGGGGTAATATTCCGATACGCATCGGTGTTAGTAGTACGAAAAATTAAAAAAAATATTTATCGCCTCTAACGTTATAAACAAATTTACATTTGTAATTAACCGCTTAGACGTTTACAGTAACTTTATTTTTAAATGGATTTACAAACATCACATGATTACCAAATATTAAAGATGGAAATTTTAACATACAATCTCGAGCGGTACAGCAATAAAGTTCGTGTTAATATTCAACTAGTAGTCGTGAAATTTTTCTTTTATATTAACGAGGTAATTAATTTTAGTATCGTAATCTCTTGATAAGTACTTATTTTCTAGACATAATTAATAAAATTAGGAATTTTAATTAATTGTGAATCGTTTATATTATATGTGAGTTGCACAATTTTGGGAAAATATTCCAGGAATTTTTTGACGTATATTTAATAAGTGTACTTATTTCAACAGATTACATAAATATAAAGTTTAATATTTATAAATTATTGACAAATATTTATATTATTAATTAATATAATATAAATATTAAATAAAATTAATTTGAAGGTAAAATTCTTAAATTTTTTTCCAACTCATTTAACAGGAAAATATGTAGCAAATATGTAATAAGCGCAAAAAGCAATTTAAAATTCTTTTCCCTTGACATTACACATATTATAGACTTGTAACTAGTGGTTGGTATGAGTAAAATATTTGTCATGTTGTAATATCACATCACTCACGAACACCTGCGCTACAACTTGCAGAATAATTCTGAAGTGAAGCAACTTGTTCGAAAGCTAGTATTGTAGAATAGCTATAAAACATTGAGCGTGCAAAATTTTATATTTTATAGTGTTTTTAAATACGAAACAATTAAGTATCCTTGATTACTAAAAGAAGTAATGATTCATCAGAAATACTTTGATTATGTTGCAAAATACACATTATAACTCCCAATTAAATTAATAAAAAATGACATTATCGTATAAAATATTTTTATATACTCCACAGAAGCATCGATTGTTTTAAATCGGTCACGTATTATATTATGTATGGATATACTAACAGCTTATGTTGCAACAACTTTCTCTAAAGAAGCAAATAACCGTTATTAACTCAAAACTTACTATGCAACCGTTTCGTATGTAATTTTTAGCATCAATAATGCTAATTTTGTAAATTACATTTGGATAATGTTATAAAAACCTGTCAATTATTTGTGTTTTTGAATGGAGAAGAAATACTTTCTTATTTGCTATCTATCAATGGACATTGAGATGTTCCCATTATTTGCTGAATGTTGTGTTAGAGATATCCTTATACTGCCGCCGATGTTGTGGAGTTGTTTGGCAACTTTCTAGTTACATTGTTCACATGTTTGCGTGCGTATGATATAATTGGTAGTTGTGTAATTTTTATTTTAAAATTTTGTGTGATTGTTTTTCAGTAACTTAATTAGACTTCCTTTTATTGGTTTGCGCAACACTATAAATTAACCTTAAAATAATTAAAAAAAAAGTTTAAAAAATATTTCCTGCTATCCTCAAACCATTCGGAATATGCTCCAGCCATTTTAATGTAAAATTCTCTTGCACCCTTAAATTATTTTCTACTACAATCCTACCACCTTCAATCTATATTCAAGAAAATCTTGCCAACTATTCTCAAAATCGTTTTAGATTGAAATTCTGTCACCCCCAAATCACTTTCCATTATTAATTTTTTGCTAGGCTTAATTGTGAGCAACTGAAATCCAGTGAGTCTCAAATAATTTTCAATTAAAATTCTCCTACTCTGCAGCTATTTTCATTTAAATATCGTACCACCTTCAACCTATTATATCCTAGTATATACCAAAATCCTATCGAGCTTCAATGAAGATCCTACCAAACATTAGTGATTTCCAACTAAAATCTTACCACTCTAAATTCGTGTTTGACCGAAATTCATTTGCCACTAAAATCCTGCCTCATTCACCCAATATCTGCCTAAAACCTTGCCACCTTCATTCAAACCCTGACTATGTCTCTGCCACCTTCACCTCATTTCTAAGTAATATTCTGCCAGCCGCAAACTATTTTTAATTAGGAATTAAATCAAACAAAAGGTCTAATTCTTTAAAAATTTTAATTTTTTAATATCACAGAAGCGACCAGTTTCGTTCTAATCGAACATCTCAGACCAGAATTTTAAATCAATTTATAAATAGTCAAACTTTAAAATTAAATTAAAATTGGATTGTAAACATAATTATCAAAATTGTATGAAACTTGTATAACCACAAACTTTAAATTTAAATTAAAATTGGATCGTAAACATAATTATCAAAATTGTATGAAACTTGTATAACCACAAACATTGGATATTGAATTAATTTATATTAAAACTATAAAAACAAACTAACTACACTTTAAAATAATTAAAATATATAAGTACTCCGTACCAACTTAGGAACTAAAATGATTCTATTTTCAATCAAACCATCCTCTAATCCTTTCTAAACAAAATACCTGCCTAAAGCTTTGCCACATTCAAATTGTGTTAAACTGAAATTATTTTAAATGAAAGTTCTGCTACTCTGCAGTTATATTTTTTATCTAAAATTAGCTGCCACCCTCAACCCATTATTTTTTGCTAAAATTCCGCCATCTTGAAGAACCTATCTTCAATTAAAATCCAGCCAACCACAAGCGATTTTCGACTAAAATCTTGCCAGCTTTAAACCATTCCTAACTAAAATCTTATTGCTCTAAAGTCATTTTCTATTAAAATCCTGATACTCTCCAGCTATTTTGACTGAAATCCTCTAACCACTCTCAATAATTGTCTCACTAAAAGCTCGTCAATTTAAACTAATTTTTGACTAAAATGCTGCAATTGAAGAGATCTTGCCGCCTTCAAACCACTTTAACTAAAATTCTGTCATCCTCAAATCATTTTAGATTAAAATCCTACTATTCTCAAATCATTTTCGATTAAAATCCTGCCACACTCAGATTGTGTTCGACTGAAATTCTGCAACCTTCAAATCATTTTGTTTACTAGAATCCTACCAGCTTAGAAGCATTTCTAACTAAGGTCCTGAAGGCCTAAAACCATTTCCACCACAATCCTGTCGCCTTTAAATTATTTTAGACTAAAATTTTGCTACTTTACAGTATTTTGACTAAAATCCTCTATCAGCCTCAATCGATGAGTTACTGAAACCCTGTAACCTTTAACCCATCTTTGACAAAATCTGCAACTTAAACTCGTTTTGAATTAGAATCCTACCATCTTCAAACCCCATTTCATATCTTGCTTGTCTCAAACTACTTTTAACGAAAATCCTGCCATTCTTAACTCATTTTAAACTAAAATCTCCCACCCTCAAATCATTTTCGACAAACCTTTTTTTTTACTAAAATCCTATGACACCACGCAGCTGTTTGGTTAAAACTATCTATCACCTTCAATCATGCCAACTTTGCCACTCTCAAAGCAGTTTTGTTTGAAATCGCATAACCTTAAAAAATCTAAGATGTTAAGAAATACATTTAATTGACAGCAAAGTACTAAAATAACTTTCAAATTAATTCTACTTTTTAAATACACTATTCTCTCATTTAATTAACACGTCCAATTTCCTAGTATTTTAAACATATCAACGTCCCATCCAAAGCGCCTTAAATTACGCCTTTTTAATGCCCGATTATAATATCACAGCACCCGCGCGTAATTCACGGTTTACACGGCGAATGTCGCGGGCACAATTAGCTAAGGTAGAATCGTTCCATTACGCCCCGAAAAGAAACGAAAAGAGGCAAGCGAAAACTAGCTATCCTCGTTAGTAATTTAGTCTTGTTAATGGTGTTGTTTGAAAAGGCGACTCCGCGCGGCATCTGGCGGCATTCTGCCGTACTACACGGCGATTAATTTTAATTAAACGGGACAGGTGACCTTAAATCGCGCCGGCCTCTTCGTCCCACTCGTTGCGCCGACGGTGTATTCCGTCTCTGTCGGGCATTCTTTCTCCTAAACGTATCCGAATTAACTTACTAAAGCTGACTCTTTTTTTTGTGATGAATCCGAACTATTTATTTACTTACTCTGTGGTCGGAATATTTTTATAGTTGGTGAATTTTTATGTGGTGATAATAATTTATAAAATACATTCTAACAACAATTCAAACTACCGTATCTGGCCCTAAAGGAACCAACGAATTGAACTGTCGCTAAACAAAACTTTTTCTCTTACTATTACTAACTTATTTCTAATTTTTGGTAGTGATTTAACGTGAAGTAGAATTAGTGCTTTCATATTATCACACGTATTAAACAGAATTGATAAAATTGGTTTAATAATTTGGAATGAGTAGACACTGTGGCAATTTTAGGTTATGATTTAATTAACTGTCAACAAATATTTTAAATATTCCATCATTTGCAAATAAATTGTCAATGGAATATCATGTTAATCATATAAACATGTTTATATTATACATCTCTAAAGGCTTCATGAACTATTATAGACCGGATATTATACTAGAAAAGATCTTTGATAAAAGATATTTAACGAAAAAGTGTTACAAAGTAATATCCGCCTTAGATATAGGCAGAAAGAAAAGCAAGAGCAGATGAAAAACAAAATGGTTGAATTCATTAGCAGATAACCTTAAGAAAATGAATATTGAAAGTTGAGAGAAATATGCAAGAAACGGAAAGCCATTTCCTTCTTCTTCTCCTTGTTCTTGTATTGCTTTCTCGTCTGGTAATTTTATCCATCTCCTGATCAACGGAATTGTTACGATTTAATTAGTTAATAGTACATTTTGATTAGTCATATATTATTTCTGAATTAGTTCAATTCTCTTGCCCAACAATTTTCTTTCTTTAGAAGCTTTCTTCTTCTTTTGTTCACGATCCATATTTCGTTGCCATTTGAAATCAATAGCCTTATGCCCGGTAGATTGTTACTGGATTCATGGATTTTACCAATCTCTGTACTTGTGTTGTTAAAATTAACACCTAAGTTTAGCTAATAGTCATAAATCTCTATCCAACCGCTGCTTATCACATCGCAGGTTCGTTCTCTTTGTCTTGCTTTTATTAATTTGTATCTGTTTGCCTTGCCGATGTTTCAAGTCTTATTGTTGACTCTATAATTTCCTTTCAACGTTTAGCTAACATGGATAACTTTTACAACAGCGTTCTAAAAAGCTCTTTAAAGCTTTTAATAATGTACCACTTCACGGGCTTAAAAACGTACGTGAAGTAAATATGGTACTTACTGAAGGAAGCCAATGTATGCAAATGCATTTATTTTAAAAAAGAATGCGAGGAGATTTCATACCTGCAGTTCGTATTAATAATGTTCGGGTGCCTTTTACCTCTTCATTAAAGTTCTTGGAGTTCATCGTGATTCCAAACTCTAATGACGTCAAAAGGAAAACTTCTCAAGGCCTAAACATTATGAATTCGATGGAGAATTGATCCAAAATGCCTTTTACATGAATACATAGTTTGAGATTGTTGGATCTCATATTGATTATACCACATTTATATTGCATGCATCGAATGAAATAAATTTAGATCTACTTCAACCTATCCAAAAGTCTTGTTTCCGAATAGCCTTGGGGCTTTGTGCTCCACTCCGGTGATAGCTCTGCGTGCTGAAGCTTCTATTTATCTGATTGCCCTTAAAATCGAACATCTGGCCAATAATTTTGTTCTTAAACATTTAGTTCTAAATTCTGATCTTATCAGAAGAGAATTAATAAACTGGAGTTCGCTGTTAAGATTTTACCAGAGCTGGAATAGAGGCTTAGCTCCACGTTTCGTGAAAACATATAGATGGTTAAAGATCTTGAAAGATTTGAGTATAAGTGATAATTTAATTTGCCTTAACCCCATGAAATTTTTTAATACCTCAGAGTTGATAATAGACTGCCGCTTTAGCAAAACCATTGCAGACAATCAGCATTTTTTTTTTCTGAACTTAGAACTAATTTTTCCCCGAATTGAATTTTATACCGATGACTCTCTGTATCACGAACCCTCACGGGTTGTATAGGTATATTTTCTGCCCTAATTTGAACATCTTAGAGAAAAGCGCTTTCGCTAGGCACGCTAATGTATTTGTAGGCGAGATCTTTGTGCCAAAGTTTTCCCATCACTAATGCAGTGATATTGTCGGACTCACAGGCAAACATTGGAGGTGTATGCAGGTTGGAATATTCAGCTGGTGTACATCCGCTGATTGCTGCATGTAGAAGACTTGCTTGGCAAATCAAAAAAAAAAAACTGGAGATTTTGCACTGGCTTGAGCTTCCTGGACATAAAGGTATCCCTAGGAACGAAAAGGCAAAGACTGGATAAATTGAGGGATACCATTATACCAAAATATTCCCATTGAATTGTGTAATATTTATCAGTTGATAAAGGAAAAATGAGAAGAGGAATTCAAAACTTCCGCACTAGCACAGAAGTATAAAGCTGCAATTGGCAAGCACTTGCAAAATCCGTGGTTGAGCAAGTTAAAGTATGGAGGAAGAGAGTTCAAGACTACAGTATGTAGATTGAGATTCAACCACTACAATCAGTGTAAATATCATTTGTTTAGATTAAACTTGTTGGATACCCTTTATAATAATAATAATAATATAATCCTTCCTCTTCTACCATTATGGTGTAGAGGTATTACTGCGACAATCTTTTCCACAATCATGGTTCCTGGGCGATCCTGCTTGCTTGGTACCACTCTAAATTTCTCCTCAGCAATATATCTGCGAGCTCTTATAGTCCATATCTACTTCACATTTCTGTCATTATTCATACGTGCCATATGTCCGAACCACTTTAATTGTCCTTGTTCCAATATTTCATTTACCGACACTATTTTAAACCAATTACGCACACTATCGTTTCTAATTCTGTCTTTTCTTGTCACTCCCGCTACAGCCCTCAGATAACGCATCTCACTTTCCTGTATTTTACTTCTTAATCTTTTATTTAAAGTCCATGTTTCGCTTCCGTATGTTAGTATTGGTATATATACACTATTAAAGATCTTTATTTTAGTTTCCTTTGTGACTTCTTTCTTCCTTATAAACGACTTTAATTTAATGCATAGAAGCGGTTATTTGCACAGTTTACTCTATTAATAATTTCATGTTCTAATAATCCCTTTTCGTTAACAATAGACCCCAGATATTTAAAGTTGCCGCTTTGTTTAATGTCTACATTATCAATTTTTATGTTTATAGACTCTGGCATTCTTGTGATAGCCATTACTTCTGTTTTTCCAATATTAATTTGCATTTCATGTTCTTTAAGTTGTTGTTTCCATATATTTAGTTTATTTGGTAATTCTTCTGGTGGGTTAACCAATAATACCAAATCATCTGCATATAATAGTTCGTTTATATACACTTGCTGTAAATTTTCTACACTCACTCGTATCCCTTTAGTCTCCTGTCCGCATTTCTTTGCAATTTCGTCCATTATTGTGATAAATAACAGTGGACTCAACACTCCACCCTGTCTAACTCCTTTAGTTGTAACAAACTCTCTGGTCGTTTTTTTATTGGTTCTTACAATATTTCTTGTACTGGATACCTTTTATAAATGATCTTTATTTTCGAACATAAAAAATTGTCATATATTAACGATTGCTTGGTTAAAAATCTCCTTAGGAGCTTATAAACCAATCATACAAAAAATGTAGGCACCTGTCATCAAAATAATTACTTTCTTTAATAAAAATTTAAAATATATTATTAATTTTTAACCTTTCTTAAGTGTCAGACTTAAAAGTTTTTCAACAAATTCCGCAAAAAAAAGTATTTCATCTTGGACCCTTATTTAACGTCCAAATGTTACTTACCAAATTGGCGTGGTTAAAAATGTACGAATACCTTTCTTGAAATGCGCTTAAATTACCCAAACGATTAAGGATTAATTAACCGTACGTTATGAAAAAGTTAAAATCGATCCATCGTCCGTACAGCAGTTCGCACGAAAGATTCCGAGAAGAGCTCTCGGTGGCTTGGCATCCCACGCGCTAAATTTCACGGAAATTTGAAAACGGACTTCACCGAACATCGCACGGGCCTTTATAGCTAATTGAACTTCGAGGAAAATTCTAATTTTTCAACGCTCTCGTTCGCTCTTTGTGTTTCTACGCTTTAAGGGCCTTGAACAATCGTTCGTACAGAGAGAGCATAGTTTCAATTCCGAGAGTTGTGCAATAGTAGAACTGGTGATGATTTGAATTTAAATATCCAACCGTTATTACGACACCGCTGGGTGTACGTTTTAATTTGACTGCGCTTAACGATTTTTGCCCTAGATTTTTGAAATATACGCCCGAGAATTATTTTCGGTGTGTGGGACTTCCGGCGTGATTAGATAAAAATTGAACGTATCAATTTATTGATTCGAATATTTCATGTGCGCTAGTTTGAATTGCTTTAGTATTCGAGATTGTTGTTTATGACTAAATTCTAAAGTTAAACTTCTTAAAGCAGTAAGTAAAAAGGCAGTAGAATATCAAAATTATGCGTGTGTAATATAGGTTAACAATTTAATGGGACTTGGACTAGGTTGTTAATCATTTTTAAATGGAATCTGTTGACTATTATATCCAATATAATTTTATGTTCTTACGTAAATGTGTTAAATATAAACAATTTTATTGTATCTGCAAATACTTTGAAAGCTATTGCAATAAAACGTCACATTTGTAATTATAGTTCCAATACGAAAGTTAAACTTTTACCCTAGTGAACTGTAAACAGAGCATTCATTATCTGTAAGTTGATGCATTGGTAGGTAGTTCATTTTACCGCCCTTATACAGTAAAGCGTGTTTTCTCGTCACACAGTTAGTACTTCCAATGTAAAATACGCATGTGTAATTGACTTGTCAAAATGCAGTAGTACCAATTCACATTTATTGACAGTTAGTTTGTTCGCGTCGCATGAACTATTTGCACCTTTATGCACTTTTGCACACAAAAGTTCTAAAAAGTGTATAATAGTGCAAATAGTTCATGCGACGCGAACAAACTTAGTTATATTAGCGTATTAATTATTAAATTAAGTAAGATTAACGAATTATATAAAATATATACAGTGTGAGCTTTTTATCTTGAGACAACGGAATATCTCTAAAACACTGTATCAAATCAAAAAAAAAAGATCTTAATAAGATTTGTTATAATGTAGGGGCTCACTGAATGGTGCCGAACTCGATCCCCCACCTCAACCCCCCCCCCCTTCCCCAGAGTGGGAGGGCGGACAACTTTAAAATCTTAAATGAGAACCCCCATTTTCTATTGCAGATTCGGATTCTACGGCGTCAAGTATGTAGTTTTTGTTTGAAACTTTTTTTCGATTCGCAACAGATTGCGCTGTACTCGCAAAAAACATGATTGTGAACGTCTAGAAAAAATACTCAAAAAAGAGAAGCAAGCGAACATGATTTTGTATTTTTTTATTTTAACATTAAATAACATTTCAAAAAGACATTCAACAACGAATTCTCTCTTGCAATGTAACAGCCTCCAATACTGTTCAAGTATTCAGCACTAACTAATTTGTATTGGATTAATAATTAATAATCTAAATGGGGATCGGACAATGTGTTAGTATATTCACAGCTTGTCGAGTACTGAATAAAGTATAGTTTTGTATCGTTAAATAGCATTCTAATTGCGAATAAATAAATGTATCGAAGTGAAGGGTGACAGTTTCGAACACATGGCTTTTTGAAATGTTAGTTTATGTTAAAATAAAAAAACACAAATCTTGTTCGCTTGCTTCTCTTTTTTGTGTACTTTTTCTAAACGTTCACAATTATGTTTTTTTTGCAATTACAGCGCAATCTGTTACGAATCGAAAAAAAAATTTCAAACAAAAACTACATAGTTGATGTGGTAGAATCCGAATATAATATATTATAGATAAAAAACTCACCCAGTATAATAAATATATTATGTATTTCTGCTAATAACTGTGATGATTAAGAGGAATTTTTTCCCAAGAAAAATTTTCTCCTCACGCAGAATGCGAACCTACGCACTCTGTCTTACCGGACGAACGCTCTACCATTTGAGCTAGCGAGGAATACGCAGGTTAGTGCGACAAATCGACATATGTCGATATCAGAATGTTAAAAGGCCGGCAGGACGGTGTTTATGCAAAAATTACAAGCTTTTTACAGTATTAAATAATTAACGAATTAATGTATTTCTGCTAACAACTGTAATGATTAAGAAGAATTTTCTCCTCACACAAGATTTTTCAGGAAAATTTTTCTTGGGAAAAAATCCTCTTAATCATCACAGTTATTAGGAGAAAGACATTAATTCGTTAATTATTTTATACTATAAAAAGCTTGCAATCTTTAAATAAGATTTTTCGGAATATTTTTCTAGACCAAAAAAATTAATACAAAAGCTTAATTCAGTTTGTATGTAATGACACCTACCACACTCTAATGTAAATAACTATTCGTTAACTTAAGAAAACCGAATACATTTTATTATATTATACTACTAGGTAAAATATAAAACAATAATCCTTGATAATAATTAAATATACGCATTAAAAAAACACTGTTCATGTATTTTATGGGAAGGTTATGAAAATGTCTTTATTCATCAAGGTGACTAGATTCAATATTTGACCTTGTTTGTGCAAAAATGTCAATAAATAAAGTGTAATTGCATTTATTGTAGAGAGAAAAGAAAAGAGTGTTTGTCTGAAAGATTCTTTCTTCAACAACAATAAAATTTATTAAAAATATTCGATCTTCAAGCGATTTTCAAACTAAACATTTTTAATGGATTTGCAATGTAAATAAACATATAACGCGTTGGTACGTATCATAAATTTAGCGACATAAGTAGGGGAATAAAATACAAACAATATACTGCACAATTGCTTAGTACTGAATATAATGAAATACTAACATTTATGTTGAGAATTAAAGAAAATCTCATGGTATAATCAAAACTGTACACAAACAACTAAATAAATGCATTTTCATTCAAAGGCATTTTCGCTAATAAATCCGAGTTTCTTAGTCATTTAGTGTAGCTGCCACTTCATTTTTTCCGGAATGAATATTGATATGGTACTTAACAAAAGAAAAAAGAGAAAAGAATAAATCTCTAATTTAACTGCTCAATAATGATAATTACTAGCTTAAACTCCTGTTTATTTAATTATCAACTTTAGCTTATCATTCCGCTTTATCTTTGCGTAAATATTGATAATTAAATAGAATAACATGTGATTATGTCAAATCTGTTTGTTAAAAAAAATACACCAATCACAATTTTTTTTTAAATTGTAAAATCCTTAAATATACTCAGTGACATTAAAAAGAGTTACACCCAGAAGGAATAATTAAATAAAATCGACTTGTTTTTTTGGCATCAGAACTAACTATATTCAAAGCAAGCTATGGGAAGAATGTAAACTTTTTATCTTTAATAACTTTTTACGAAAAAAATATCTGTGACAAAAACACTCCAAACTGTGGTACTGGTAATGCTGCAAACTTCTTAGTTCAGTGTTTCTGCTGATGATGATAGCTTTGCTATCGAAACGTACGTCCAGTTCAGTGCAGTTTGTGGTGAGGCATCCGTCACGAGTGTTAACCGTGACAAAATACCACCTAAGCCGTTTTTTGGCGACATAACTAGGTTTGAAGTGGTGTAGAGCAATTTAGGATTATATCATTTGACCACTGTGGTTTAGGAAAATAAATTCGGTTCGCTCAGGCTAATAGGGAACTTACAAAATAACAGATAGAGTTGTGTACAATTTTATTAAATCTTGTGGAATTGGAAAATACCAGCACTTCATCAATCTATTACATCATATTAATATCCACAAATTTAACTAGATTTTCATAATATTGTTATTGAAACGAAAAAAAGAAAACTTTTTAGGATATCGTATAGTGATGACTGGGTTGGTAAATTATCCTGAATAGCACAATTTCTGCCAACATTTTCGTATGTGTCGTTGTACTTTTACACAGTTGAAGAAATTAGTTACTTAATGTCAGAGAAATTATATCATGGTGGTGATTAAGAACTGACTAAAGCAAAAATGTTGTTTAACTACTGGTGATCGGTTCAACGTAGCTGTTTCAATTGTGACAAATGAAATAATAAAAAAAAAACTCTGTACTTTTATCAAAATTTCACATTCGACCAAAAGAACACGTCTGTATTAATATTGTTAATCAATCTTTATCTCTAAATAGAAGGAAAACTTGAAAATAACTATCTCTAATAATATTTCTTTGAAAATGGCCTATTCTACATTACATATATTAGTTGCTTGTACTAAGAAATAGCAAATTCGCTTATTTTTAGTTATTCATAGTATCTATTCGATAACGAACTTTCCAAGATTCTTTTACCGCGAATCTATTTTAACCTAATGACGTAAATAGATGGAAAATATGGAAGTAATTTATCAGAAGCCTTGCGGTAACCTTGAATCATAGTAATTGTATTTTTATCACACACAATTTTGCCTAAAACTACGTTACGTAACAATCTATTACGTACATACGTAGCTTTCGTACTACGCGATTAGATTTTAAATTAATATTTGTTTATCTATATAGAGATATACTATTATTGTAAATTGTAATTCCTGCCAGGGAATGAACGTATGTATATAATGTAGAGCCATAACAACGTCAGCACTGTTATTCCCATTCTGCTTTTAATAGGCGACAAACAAAAAATATTTTTTTTTATTATACTGTTTGCGTAGTCAACTACTATGTTAATATGTTTTAGTCGGATTTCGCCTATTAAATTATTTTGCACTGTTTGGATATCATATTGTTTTTAAATAATAATTAATTACTACGAACAAAAGTAATCACATAAAGAGGTAAATATAATAATATTCATATACCTACATATAAAAATGATACATAACACGAAGCATATCGGAATAATCCATTAAAAGGCTTCGCGAATATTCGTGGAATGTCGCCTTATCTTTTTAGTAACATCGTTTCGCTTAGCGTTTTGCAACATTTCCTAAGCACGCAAGAATGTACATACACGGTTGAGTGTATGAGATCTGTAAATAACTGCGAACGCAATGCATTCTCACCAATCAGATTTTTTTTTTTATTCGTAAGAAGAAAATATTCTATAACGAGATTGAGGATGCGAAAATGTAGTATCTAATTGCTTTAGGGATTTTTTATTGACGTGAGTTTTGTTTGTTTTTGATATCTTATAGGTAAGCGTGATATTGGTACAAATAAAAACATAGGAATTTTAAATTATTATTTGATTGTCATGAGTGTATGTTTTTTTTTCACAAATTTTCGATATATTCGAAGGCAGACGTAACATCGTTAACAACGTAACTTAAAAAAATATTAAAATGTGACGTAACGAAGAAACCACAAGCAATCTTTCAATTTCCCTTCGTTGGTTTACATAAGCAAGCAGGTATTTATTGCCGCGATAAGTATTGTTTACACTCGAAAGCCATTTATACATACATGTAATTACCTATTTAATATCAAAAAATGTACACTAGCAGCCATAAGTATCTATTCATTCCCAAATATATATTATATATATATATTGTCATACATCCTGAGGAACAGTGACCACCTCAGTGATGAGGTTTTAAAAATCCATTTTTTAGGCGGATAAATCCTGTTTGCTCTTGTTCCTTTACTGTAGTTTATTGTGTCTTCGTCTCCTCTACTATTCTTCTCCATTGTTCTCGGTCTTGTAACTTTTGTTGTATTCCTTTTACTCCCATGATTCTTAAATCGTTAACGACCTGGTCCCCCCATCTCAACTTCGGTCTGCCTCTACGTCTTTCCTCTATCGGTCTCCAATCAGTTATTTTCTTCACTATATCATCTTTTTCTTTTCTGTATATGTGTCCGTACCACCTTATCCTTTGCGCTTTCACCACTTTAACTATATCTTCTCCTCTCATTCTATTTGTTATTTTATAGTTCATTAATCTTCTCTTTTCACCTCCATTTGTTTTCACTGGTCCGTATATCCTCCTCATTATGTTTCTCTCAAAAGTTCTTAATTTTTCCTGGTTCTTGTTTGTTAAGGTCACCGTTTCTGCTCCATATATTGCTACCGGTCTTATTGCTGCTTTGTATATCTTAATCTTATCTATTAAAATCTTTACTTTGCATGTGCTCTCTATATCTGTAATAAGCTCTATACCCTGCCTGTATTCTTTGCGATATCTCCATAGAATTGTCACTATCTCTCTTTATAATCACCCCCAGGTTTCTAAAATTATCCACAACCTTCATATTCGTGCATTCCTAGTTTTAATTTTCTCTGTTCCACTCTTTTCTGTCTCGTACATATCATAACTTTGGTTTTGTCTTGATTGATTTTCAGTCCTCTTACTTCTGCTTCTTCTATTAATGTCGTCAAGGAATGCTGGAGCTCATTCTTACAGCGCGCTATTACTGCTACGTCGTCAGCATAGGCCAATACTTGCACTAGTTTCTGTCCTATGGTGCCTTTTATTTCCATCTTCCTCATAATTGCCTCCAACGTGATGTTAAACAATGTTGATGACAGTGTGTCGCCCTGTCTGACCCCTTTGTCAATCTCGAATTCACCTGTATGCCCCTCTTCAGTCATCCCTCCATCGTCATATTTATTAACTTGATTATCTTCTTTGGTACTCCCATACTTGCCAGATCCTGCCTCAATTTCTCTCTATCAACACTACCAAATGCCCGTTGGAAGTCCACGAACAGTATCATCAGTTCTGTATTATGCTAACGACACTTTTCCATTATCTGCGTTATGATATGTATTGCGTCTATAGTTGACCTTCCCCTCTTAAAGCCAAACTGATATTCACCTATAACTCCTTCTCGTTCTGTGTATCTCCTCAGTCTGTTGTTAATTATTGTAGTCAAAATCTTATATGTGGTATTTAGCAATGTAATACCTCGGTAGTTGGAACATACATGGGATCTCCTTCATTCCCAAATAGAATAGGAAAAACAGGTGGACTACTAATTGATTCAAAAACACTAGATGTAAACGGTATTTTTGAATCTCGCCCTAGGGTTGCTTGCAATGTAATACCACTCTGTGTAATATGTAAATGATTATGCAAAAACATTGCAGCAATGATGCCGGCAGTACGGCTGAGAAGGAAGGTTGACTTTGAAAGTCAAGCAGCAGTATGCGGTACCGGTTGTTGGTGGGTGACCATTCGCACAGCACTTCTCAGTGGCTCGGTGTGTTCCGGCACTCTAAGCGAAGGGCCTTCAAGACCTGTAGTGCTGAGTTATTATTATTATTATTATTATTACAGCAATAAAGGCACTTTTAGGCCTGTTTCAGCCGAGGCGGTTTAGCTGATTTAACTAAGTCGCCTGGTTTACTCTCAACTAGTTGATTGTCATTAAAGACCTATTGAGGCCGCCCAAAACGGACAAGTTGACTCCGTGTGAAAGGTATATAACCAGTATGCTCCTTGACAACCGTCCGTTCAACTAGTGGAATCAACTAATCGCCTCGTCTGGAAAAGGCCTTATTGTGTATTGCATTCTGGGCGACCAGAAATGGGAAGGACTTCAACTGTACGAGGCCGCAGCACAGATTTATTAACGTTCGGCGAATTGTCATAGCTCAGCCGAATTAAATTGAGCGTAATATTATTTTTCTCCCTAAAGCTCACTCTTATATCGGTATTAATGGTATGAATAACAGATTACTAGTCAATTGTCTAAGCGAGTTATTGTAAACAAGATTTATGAAATTTGTAAAACTAATATTAAATCCAACATTATATATGTATTACATAGTGAAAAGGAAAATTATAAGACAACACTCATTTCATAACTAAAATCTATTCAAGCTTCTTTTCTATTCATACTTATTTTTATATCGAAGCATCAGATAATTTAAACTATAAATGTCAGTGACAGAGATCATAAATAATATCAAAAGAAAAAAATGAAAAGGAGTTTTAAAAGCCAATAATTAAATAAAATAACATAGATAAAGACTAAAAAATGTAACAATGGTAAATGATATACAACCTATTCGTCGATAAATAGTATATTATTGAAAAAAATTTCCTATAATTCCTAAAATTCCATGCGACAGTAAAAGTTCTTGGAATGTTTTGTTGAATTTTGTACAACCGATATTTATTCTTATGTAAAAGGTTTAAAACAGTCAATTTGCCCAGATGTCACACTAGGATTTAATTCCACTAATGCACAAACTTTCTTGCTGAGCAATTTGCTGATGTTAGTGGTGCTATATATTTTGTTCCGTGCTTCTTGTAGTTTTGTCCAAACTATTGTTGTCGATGTTGAAACAGATTTTCGAACATTTCGATCAAATTTCATAATAACGATTTTTCCTCAGCAGCTCCAATTATTCTAAATATTCAATGCATATCTTGGCAGAATGTTTGGTTCATTATCGTACTGGAACACAAAATTTTCGCCAAACTTTCTCTTTACTTCTTTTCTTAGTATGCCCCTAATCATCAGTGAACCTCTCTTATGGTTTATTGTAGTAGAATGCGGCATTTAAGTGCTCGTTTCCCCACTGATTTACAAACGAATGTCGTCCAGTCCTTATTTTCCCTTGCTCAAGTTAACTGTTTGACTTTGTTTTGCCAGCGTAAACGGTTTTCTCATAGCAATTGTTCCGTATAAGCCTGCTTTGCACGAACATCTTTTTAGGGTTGTGACGCTAACCAAAATTCAACGAGAAATCTTAATCTCGGTGGCAATTACTGGCGTCATTTTTAACTTATTTTGTTTACTTATCATTACTATTGCGTGATTTTCTTCTGATATTGTTATCTTTGCTGTCCTCATCGCTTTTTATTTGCTTTAATATCACTACTTGCATACTTTTTTTTACAGCTTTACGACTTAAGTTCAATTACTTTGCTATTTCTCTGTTACTTTTGGCCATATTGTGATAAGCTTGAACACATATTTTGGCATATAATAACAATATATAATATCCACGATACTAAGAGCCTTTGTTTTCTACTACTAAATTATATTTGACACTAATAAAACTTGTTAACAAACGGGACTTTATTCAATCTCTTTACCTGAACTTCGAAATTAATAGGTTAATTTAAATCATCTTATAACATAAAAAGCGATTTTGTCTCGTTAGCATTAGTTTCATAAGTATACATCTATTTTCATATGGATAAACAATGGTTTAAATTAATAATTTAAAAATGTGCAACACTTTTAACAGATAATGTATATAAAATTGTTTTCTCCAACTTTCCACAACAACTCTTAATGATAGGTTTGTTCGCTGTGCAGCCAGAAACTATCCACAACTGAACGACGCATGCGTAATAACAGTTGTGCGTTCGCAGTGCAACAATTTCGTATTCGACCGTTGGTAATTTAAAATTTGGTATTCGCACAGTGTCAAAATGTAGTCAGTGACAGTTTGTGATTAATCCAGAAAGTTCACGGATTTCTTGTGGATTTTAAATTCGCTCATGCGCACTAAACGAGAGAGATACACTGCGCCGTGTGCTCCGCCGGCTGACATATAAATTCCAATTGCTGGACACAGATGGCAGTAGTGTCGGTTTTGGATGTGTTCACAGAGCAAATTATCAAACTAATTTCAAACTACAATCCCTTTTTGAATCATACGCACTGGAAAAACCGAAATAGTTTCCAATTAAGTTCTGATTCGCACAGCGAACAAACCTGATATAATGTGAGTTGTTCATAATTGTAAGAAATAAGAAATTGATCCTATCTCCCAATACTCACTCTCTAATGAAAATTAAGTAGCTACTGATTTCCAGCCTAGTAGCAGAGTGAATAAATCCTATTAAAAATTGTCAAAGTGTAAAATATAGCTAAAAAAATACACACTATATAAAATTAGGAATACAAACTTGAATTTTAATTTTAATTTAATTTTATGAAACTTAATTTAAAATTCTAACAAATGGTTTTTGATATTTACATTACAGATTTGCGTAAAACATTTTTTAATAGGGTTAAAATTTGTATAGTTTTAACTTAAATCAAATCTTGAATATAATTTTTTTTTGAGAAATGAATAACATGAAAATGGCCGCTTTAGTAGGTTTGTAAACATTTTGGAATGCACCGTAAATGAACATATAATAAAATAGTTTTAATTAGCGTAGGTATATAAAAAATATATGAGTAAATTTATAATCATATAATTTTTTTTAGACATTTACCGAATTTTTAGGTTGAGCACATTGATTCAATAACTCAATAGTCAAGTGACAATTTGAGATTATGATTAAATTAATAGCCAACAAATACTTTATTATATGAAAAAGATTTCTCCCTTAAAATCTGTTATCAATGAAAATAATGTTCATTTAATCAGCTAAATAAAAAAAAATATAGACATTAACCAGCTTTTACACAAGTTCTTACATTAAAAAAATGCGTTTTCTTCTATTAACAAGAGGCATTAATAGCGCTAATTATATTATATACTATGAAAAACACATTAAAGCGCTTAGTTATTCCTTAGGATAATATATATAATCACATGCCTCTTTTACCATTCGGTGTAGAGGTAATAATAATAAAATTAAATTATATTCTTTTGCTACATGTGTGTTTGAAATTAAGTCAAATGTACAAAGTCCTTCCATTCTTTTCTATTTCCCGCTAGTTTTCTTGCGTTTATCACCGTTTGTCCTCTTCTCAGTATTGCCCCTGCTACCACTTTATCCCACGTTATCCTTGGTCTTCCTGGTCCCCTTTTGATCATAATCCTCGCCTCCATTACTTTTCTCGCTTGCCTGTCTGCCTCCATTCTCTGTACATGGCCCCACCAATTTAGTTGTTTCTCCTCTATATATTGTAAAATGGGCTCTACATCTAGTTCTTCCCTTATGTCCGTGTTCCTGATTCTGTCCCTACGTGTTATTCCCATAATGCCTCTCAAATATTTCATTTCCATGCTTTGTATTTTGCTTTTGAGTCTATTTGTGAGAACTCATGTTTTACTTCCATAGGTGAGTATAGGTCTGTATATTGTTCTGTATACCGTCATCTTAGTTTTGTAGCTTATTTCTTTTTTAAATATAAATGCTTTCTTCATTGAATGGTATAATTTGGCAGTTTTATTAATTCGTTCGGTAATATCTATGCCTTGGTTTCGATTTCTTTCAATTGTAACTCCCAGATATTTATATTCAGAAACTTGTTGTATCTTTTCCCCATCAATATATATTCTTATCTGCTCTTCATTCCCTGCTGTTATCATCATTACTTCGTCTTTTTCGTGTTAATTTTCATGTTGTATTTTTTCAGAACTGCATTCCATTCATTTATATTTTTCTGAAGTTTTTCTTCGCTACTAGCCATGATAACCAAATCATCAGCAAATATGCATTCTGTAATGTCTACTGGTGCCAAGTGTCTATATCCTATATTCAACTTTGTTAATTTCGACTTACATGCTTTCAATACTCCGTCAATAAATACGTTAAATAGTAATGGGCTTAATACACCTCCTTGTCTTAGTCCTCCTTTAGTATTAAACATTTCGGACTTCCTATTTTTACTTATGACATAGTAAATGTTGTCATTGTACATATTTTTGATATTTCTAATCAATTTATCATTCACTTTTCTTTGTTGTAAATATTTCCAAACTGTTCCTCTAGGAATTCTATCGAACGCCTTTTCTAGGTCTAGGAAGCCAAAACATGCTTTTGTCCGACTCAGTATAACCTTTTCTATTATCTGCTTTATTGTGAATATATGATCGTTTACACTTCTGCCTTTTCTAAATGCGCTTTGTGATTCCTCCATTGTAGCTTCTGTATATTTTCTTAATCTGTTTTCCAAAATCCTTTCATATGTTTTTGTTACTGTACTCAATAGTGTTAGTCCTCTGTAGTTATTGCAATCACGTGTATTTCCGTTTTTGTGTATTGGTACTATTAATCCTATATTCCAATCTTTTGGTACTTGTTCACCTTCCCATGACTTCTTGAATATTTTCAACATCAGTTCTATGCCATTTTCTCCTAGCGCTTTTAACATTTCTGAGGTTATCATGTCATATCTTGGAGCTTTTCCATTTTTTAAAATCCTTATAGCGTCAATTACTTCCTTTTCTGTTATAGATTCCATGTGATAGAATAATTAATTTTTTGAATTGGAATTTGCGCTTTAAAATATGTATGAAACTAATTTTTTAATAGTGTTAGCAAATTTTAACATAATCCCTTTTCTTATGACTATTATTGTATGCTTACTTTGTTTGTATATTGCTTCTTTAATAACAACTGATGATCAAATACAATGATTCATAAACATACATATGAGCCACAATACGCTTCCATTTTGCATAATTCTAACATTGTCCACAAAACCGCTTATTACCCACCTAACCTATAGAATCAAAATATCAAACCAATGTGTAATCTTTAAATGCTACTTATAAGTCCCTTGCTATAAGACTTCGATGCAAATCCACACCAATTTACTTTATATATGACTAATATGCATACCCACAGGATAATACAGCTTTAAAATTTATTTTTATTGTTGAACGTTGAAACGCAATATTTCCTTGTTTAAATCACAATTTTGATATTCACAAACTCGGTATACATCGATATATCTAATACTAAAGAAAATATACCCTATCATCAATAGATAAACTAATACAGCTTTTCACAGATTAGATTATATGTACAGATAAACAGCCCAACGATATCTGTTTACGATTATAACGGATTGCTATTGAGACAATACAATAGTCGGTTGAAAGATCCGTAATTGCCCCCTTCACATCACAGTTTTTTTTTAAACGCTTTCATTTTTGACCTATAAATATTACGCGGATTAATTGGAAGAACGGGCTTTCATAGGAGGGTGTATTTTAAATGCTTCCGGCTTTCTAACCATTTCATTTGTGTTTTAAGTATTCAAGGATAATCCGAAAATATTTCGTGGGATTGGATTATCTAAATACAATTCACTTGTTTGGTAAGAAAATAATTATTGAATTATATTTTTCCTGTTCTGTTTTGTAATGTTTAAGAAAGCTGTTGTGTCGTTATCTATTTTTTTTTCCTTTGTTCCTTTGAAGCAAATCAATGTTAGATACTATGATAAAAATATACATTTTGTAATTAAAACCTAAGTCATAATGTAAATTTATTATCATTCCAAAAACTCAACATATTTATTAATTTGCATGACATTTCTGTCAAATTGCATAACATGTTTTACGTCAAATGACCTCTTGGTTCGGTACTAAGCGCATTCCTAGAAATCAACCCGGAATTACTATAGGATTAACAATAGATTATATTTATGAAAATGTTTATATGTTGATAAGAAAGCCGAGGAGATGATTATATTGTATGGAAATGTAACTAAGAGAGAGAACGAACAAAATGTGCTTAGAGAAATTGAAATTTTAGGTATGTGAATACTACTTATTATCCTTAAATATGATTGTGAGTGATAGACAACGGATATGATGGTACTTTAACTTGTCAGTATAGCTTCCTCTATCTCGACGATTGTATATCAATATAATTGAGTGATAAATGATAACGATTTTTTTGTATATATATAATTTAGTTATTAAGCGTTTAATACTATCCTGAAGATAACAAATATTATATTATATTAGTTATATGACAAGTATCTATATCATATTTAGTAGTTTATTTGGCTATATAATATGCAGAAATTGAAAGTTGCATATTTAATTTGACATAAAAATAAATTGGATAAAAATATTATTAAGGAAATGAATATATTTGAAGGGAAGTTTTTTTTCTATTCTATGCTGTTTATTCTACATAAATTGTTTTGACATGACAATTACAACATCTCCAAAATTGAAGTGTTTCCTACGATAAAAGGCTATTTCTATTTTTGGCAGCATATAGAGCCAACCCTTTTTTTTGTTATCCACCCTTTAAATTTAAAATTTTAATTAAATTAAAATGAAATTTATAAACTTCTGAGGCACAAATGAAACTTTAGTTCCTTTAATTCCTTAAACTAGGTACACTGCCTCAATAAATATTATGTTGCCTTCTATGGCCCAGTTATTACCAAAACTTCTTACCATTTAGTATATTATTTTGTATGTATTCTTTTTTTTTTGACAGTATGACTTGTAAATGACATTGCAAACAATTATTTCACAGAAGGTTTAGACTTTTTATTCTTGATGTCTTTTTCAATTACTGCAACAAATTTTATCTGTAATGACATTTTTTTATAGAATGTTATAAAACTCGTTACAGCAATTAAAAAAAAAAAACAGAAATAAAATGTGAAACGTCTTGCAAAGAAGGCTATAGTATCTAAAAATTATTAGCTAACAATTTATAATAATTTTTAGATGCTATAGCCTTTTTTGCAAGACATTTCACATTTTATTTATTTATACATAACAAGGAATGAAAGTCAAGTATTATTCATTAAATAAATATACCAGTAATCATAAATTTTGCATTTGATTTTATTTTACTGCAAAACGGGTAACAGCAGTAATAATTCAATTTATTCTCTACTAATTAAAGCTGTAAATAGCTATTAAATAGAGACGTAACACTTGCTAATAATTTTATTACGTCGTCCATTTGCTTACCTACTTCCGTTTGGATTTATTCATCAAGAATACAAACCTTTCATTTTGGAAATAAGCTTCCAAAATGAATGTTTCGTGCTCTGGTGTGTAGGGCATTGTACACTTAAATAGATAAACGTTATATAGATTAGGTCTATGTTATGAAATAATTTGCTGTTTTACCACAGATAAATTCCCTTATTTTCTTACAGTATTCAAAAATACTATTGTTGGTGATATTAGATGTAAATATAAACGGTTTGAAAAAAAAAACAAGATAAATAACAGGTGGTTACGACAACTTCAACATCAATGTCATTAAATGTCAAGAAAATTGATTTAATGTATGAAATTTGCATGTAGCTAACTTCACTCATTAATGCTGTAAACTTCTCCTAGACCCCTCACCACAAACTGCACTAAACTGGATGTACGTTTCGATAGCAAAGCTGAACTGTGTTCAGTGTATCTGCTGATGATGATAGCTTTGCTATCGAAACGTACTGCTGTGTACTGAAGGTAACAAAAGAAAAATATAAATACAATATCTGTGAATTTTTTTTTTGAAACATTGACAAAGGCTTATCGGAGTAAATAAAAAAAAAACTGAATTTGCGAAAACCGGGGTGCCAGACCACAGCAGTACGTCCAGTTTAGTGCAGTTTGTGGTGAGGGGTCTACGAGAAGTTTACAGCATTACCAGTACCACAATTTGGAGTATTTTTGTTATCACTCATTAAATCGGTAATAAGTATAGATATTTTTTTTCGGAAAACAGTTTTTTAATTGCGACAATAATTTTGAATTCTTGAAGAACACCTTTGGCATAAGATTCTTTTTATAAATCATTATTCCACACGAATATTTTAATTTGCACCGATGCAACTTCCTCTTTTTTCTTCTAACACGTTTCTCTTTTCGTTTCAGTGTGAGAGTCAACAACTTGACAACATGAAATCACCGCCTACAGTAACAGACGACTGCGATGACATCTTTGGACCGCCTAGAACCTACGCCACCGGCTATTGTCCCCCGAAGAACCGTCCATCGATGATCTCCGCCAAATACCGCCAGAAGGAGGAACGCAGGAAGGTACTGAAGATCAGCATCAACAAGCTGAAGAAGATCGAGGACCCGGAGGCCAGTCTGTGCCGCTCCGTCTTGATCAACAACACCATGAAGCGGTTGCAGAAGGAGGCGCGCGACGAGAAGATCCAGAAGCAGCAGTTGAACTATCCCCGTTGCTACGACAACGACAACTTCCTCAACTTGAAGAGCGAGTTTATAAAGAACGAGATGAAGAACGCCAGCTTCGAGGAGCCGCGGGACTTCACGCCCAGCGACGCGAAGATCGTGGACAGTCTGAGTGCGGATTTCGCCATCGAGAATGACTTCGACGCGAAAATCGACGAGATGAGCAGTGTTAATGACAGTGTTAAGAGTATGGTGATGAGTGGTTTGGTCGAGGAGAATCTGACGAACTCTTACGGTGCTCTTACGAATAATAACGTGGTGAACATCGAACCGGTGGACGTTGCCCGTAAACGCTCTTACGACGAAATGGAAGACTGTGATGTCCAAGACGTGCTTTCTCAATTCTACATGCCTCCCACGCCTAGGATGTTGACCAGCATCGATGACGATGAAGACGTGAACGTAGTGGATGACGAGCCAGTGCCCAAACGTCCTAAAACGACTCCAGCGCCCGCGGACTTAAACCTAGTGTACACAACCCACATGGAACAACAAATGAACAGTGCTTTGCAGCAAGTTAGTGAACTAGTGTCCTCATCATCACCACGCTTAGACTGTTTGAACGATAGGATGATCTCCACAGATAAGGACGACTATAGAATGAGCAGTTACATGAACAATAATCTTCCTGAAACCGAGCCCAGGTTAAGGTACGTGCCATCCACGCAGAATCTGGAATCGGAAGCCAACCCTTTCAGTTGTGGCCACGCCTCCATGTTCAGCGAAATGCAGAACACCGTCTTTCACAGCCTGATAGCTTCATTGGAGACGTAGCGAATAAACGACGAATGAAACGGTCGGAAGATAAATCGGCAATCGGTAGTTGATTGATCCATACGTTTTTGTGATAGATTTTTTTTTGTTTTACCCCATTTTTATATTATCATGTGTCCGCGAGGATGTAGGAATGATAATGATGAAGATGCGTTTCTTATGCAGTGTTCGTAAGGAATTATTACTGAAAATATGCTGTGGGAATCTTAAAAGGTTAAGGAATATATGAGCAAAACGGTGCTAGCTCACGAGACACAAATTTTACTGAGATGGTCACTTTTCAAAATTTCTTATATTAGAGTTTCAAATTAGATTAAATGCAAATATAAAAAAACTTTATGAGAACCCAAATAATTGGAACTGTGGTTTAAAACGATTTAAATCCTTTCACACTCAGAGAAATAAAAACTATTAACATCTCAAAATGGGAAAAGAAAAGTCAATGCACACATGCATAAATAAATAGTTTACGACATATCCTCATTTTTAAGCCTCGCTCAGCATATTAAAACTATTAATTAATTAAACAAAACACAATTACTATTATTATTTATTAAATACATTAAAGAACAAGCAACAGTTGTGATACAATAGAAAGTGAAAATTAATATTACAAAAAAAAAACAAATCATTTTTTTATTATTTGTCGTGAATTTTGAAATGAAATACGTACCATAATTAGGATATTTCAAATGAAAGTTTCAAATTTCAACTTTTTGAAAATTGCTTAAAGAATATAGATAGAATGCTAAGCGTGTGTTTGAGAATTTATTTTTGAAAGTGATCGTTTTTTTTGATAATCGTTTGTTAATTTGTTAGTGCAAAGATGCTAATGGAAGAGAGATATTTTCAGTGATACCTAAACATTTTTTTTTCTTTTCGTTTTAGAAGTGGCAAAAGTCAGATTATTGAAATTATTTTTGAAACAGTAACACATATTTTGTGTTGCCTCACAGGTTCACAAGTTGTTATAAAATGAACTTTTCAAAATACAAAGATATGTATTATTATCTTGATTCATTTCTCTTATACAGTCATTGTAAATTATGTTCCAAATAGTTAATTTAGTGGGTATATTGAAGTGGTTATTAAGCAAAACTTCTATTGATTACAGTAAAACGTTTGAACTTTTCATAAAGTTTTTTTACGAACTAAATGCTTGAGAACTTATTTCACATACGAGTGGTCAGTTTAAAGCGCGGATCTACAGGCAAGCTTACACCTAGTCCTTTCAGTAAGTACCGCATTCGAGTGCATAAAATTGCCTATTATGATGCAACATGAATACAAAAATATCTTTTCCAGTTAATAAAATGTATAAAAACATTGTTACTTATGTATTAAAATAAGCAAGTGAAAATTGTACGAGCTTGATATGATATCTCCCAATAAATATTCATTCATTACATATTAATCATTATTTGTTGTGTTACTGTTCAATATAAAGTATTTTATTAAAATTTTACACACATGAATTTTAGAATTTCAAATACATGCTAAAATAAAGTAAAAATTAAGGTAATAATATAAATTATAATATATTTATAATGTATAACTAACAAAAAATGTTTTTATAATTGCTAATAACTGAAAAAGACTAAATAAAAGTCGAAACTTTTTGCTGTAATCAATAGAATTTTTTTTTTTTTAATAACCAAGCCAATACATCGAATATTAAACTAATTGGAACATATGTATATTATTATCTACGATAATGCAAATTAAGTTGTCTCAATTTAAAAATTTATGACGATTCCCACGTTTTTAGAATCACTAATACATGTTCAAGGCCATCTCTGGTTTTATGATTGCTAAAAGATTATGTCCGATTTGAATTATTTTGTTGTGCGAAACTTTCTAAAATAAAAGTAATGCATATTCGTAAGATTTTGAAAAGAGTAAAGTAATTTGTGTATTTTGCAATGGTAAACAAAGCTGTTGTTCGTACTAGCAACCAATTTTTCCATCAAAAAATATAAACAATTCCTTTTTTTTATATGCATAAATACATAATACGTATTAGATTATACAAACGAGCATGAAGCATGCCAACAGCTCTCTATATGTTCAGCCAAGAATCGCTGTCACTTTTTTTTTGCAAATTGTGAACATTGAAGTTGACAATCTTTGTACGACACTCTAAGAATTCGAGAAGCAAATAAGCAGGTAAGAATGGGATTTTTTTTTATGAATAAATTGTTACTTACATTCATGATGTGTATATTTCGGGGTGGCTTTTGTGCGAAGGAATTGGGGATTGAATCTTCAGAAGGACAATGATTACTACCAAAGCTAATATTATACTATAAAAGCGCTTCGACAAGAAGCTGTTAAAGATATTTATCTTTTATAAGAAAACAACTAACTGCACAACATTTTTTATAGTGTAATATCAGCTTAACAACAGATTTAATAATTTAAATTTGATATTAAATCGTAGTAGATTGACAAAATATTTTAATGCAAACTTTAAATTGTTATTTCTTTCACGTGTTGATATGGGGCGAAAATTATTCTTAAGACAATGATCCCATAAAGGAACAAGTTGTATAAAACAATTTTGTATGTACATAGACTAACGTAAATATACATAAATTCTATTGTATGTACATCGATTGGACAAATTCTCTTTTTTTTTTAAAAGAAAATCTAAATAATTACCGTAGAGAGAGCACTTAAAAAAAAAGAATCTGTGATACTACAAGTAATCTATAAATAAATACGTTTTAGATTAATTTGTATATTAACATTTTACAATAATATATATAAATAAATATTATATATATATATAACAATTCTAAGAGTAAGGAAATATTGTGTAGTTTGCAATAAAAACTATAATAATAATTAACTATGTTGGGAGAAATTAAAAAAGCTTGTGTAGATATATATTTCGTAAGAATTTGTCACTCGTTGATTCTTACGGATGTTGTGTGCAAAATTTGCAAAAACGGAATGGAACTTCGTGTCTTCGTGGCTTTAATAAAATCAAAGTAGAGAACTCAACCTCTCCCCACATTTAAAAATACTTTAACGTCAAACATCTCCACTCTATACAAGACCGTGTTTTCGTATGATTTTTTTTCTTTTTAAAAAAAAAGGTATACATTTTTAAAGGGCATATCAGAGTTTTATTTTTTCGGACGGAACCAGCAAAAAGAAACAATGGAACAATAAAATTTGTAGGTATATTTTTTGAATGAACCATTTTTGATAAAAGAATTTTTGAATTTTTTATACATACCTACACGACAAAATCTGAGAGGGCAATTTTCTTGATAAAAAGATATACTGTTATAATTCGGAAATATTAAGTATCTATTATTATTATTATTGTAACGATATTTTTTTGACATTTTATTGAATTAATCGTTGAGTTTTTATTATTATTATTATTATTTTTGTTATAAATTTATTCCTTTTCCTACAACAATGTTTATTATAATAATACTGTAAGGACATTTTGTTACATTTATTTTATTATCCTTATTATTTTGTTTTGTATTTTGTACGTAAATGTAGAAACCCAAGTGCTTATAAAAAGAAAATGAAAAAATTAAACCATAAATGAACACATTATATAAATAATAATATGTATTAGTAAATTGTAAATAAACGCGTATATTATTATTTTAAATACTAAATTAAATTTGTCATAATGTGCATATAAAAAAATATATTATATAAATATATATTAAAAAAAAATGTTATTTTTAAGGAAGCTAGGTTGTGAATACCGATTTGAAATTAAAACTTTTTAAAAAGAAATTTTCATTAGCTAGGGATACAACAATCTAGTTTCTTTAGGAAGCAAATTTTATTATTATTATTATTATCATTATTATTATTATTAATTATAAATAGCTGTATAGAAAATTTTTATGATGAACATACAACAATACACAATCATGTACATTTTTATTATCATTTACTAGGGAGAATATTTATTATATATAGTTACTTCATATTTCTTTATTTTGTTATTAATTGGAATGGAAAGCAAAAAAGAAAAACAAATACGTTTGAAATTAATGCAAAATAAAAAGGAATAAAAACGTCGAAATATTAAAATAAAGAAAAAAATTCGCTACCAAAATATTAAGAGAAGAGGTTACCATCATTTACCAATTTATTATACTATTATTGTCTTGTAAAATATTGTACATTGTGCATTATCGACCCTTCAGGTAATGCAATAAAGTACCTGAAAAAAGTTCTACTGGCTTTCATTAATTTCCCAAGGGTCCTTCTTGGTATACACACCGCTATCCTCCCTTTTTTTGATATACTTGCTTCCTTAGTATTATATCGATTTTTATCGACGCAAAAGGAAAATATTATGAAAGGTCAAGGTGTCCCGCACAGTGCTTGCAGATATTATCTTAACTTGTTTGTCGTATGAGGTAAGTATATATAATTTATTAATGAACAAATTAACAAGTAAGAGTGATATCATTTTGCATTAAAATCTAAAGAGTTTCGTATGAACTTCTATAATAAAATATACATATGTAATTAATCAATCAACGAAACATATTATATTACGAAAGGGAATTGAGTATTCTTGCAGGTACAATGCACATCGCTTCAGAAAAGTCATGCGCCATTAGTAGTAACCCCTGATTATGAAGGAGAATATTTGAAAAACTGTAACATAAATTTTTTAAAAGTTGGTTTGAAGTATATTATATACTTGGCCTTCTTTCCGAAAAAAAATTAATGACGCGGTACTAGGCACCCCATTTTTTGTTTTATGGGAGTTGTCTGACATGAAATCTTCACTGCAGCCTCTTCACTTTTTGTATTTAGTATCCCATTTCTTTTACCCATTTAAATTATACCAGCCATCCCAGGATCCTAGTGCCCTGCACTATGTATGTATGTAAGCAAGTAAAAGGGTGGTGTTACACTGCGACCTAAAAGATCTATTGTGTCCCCTATTCTTGCTGCTTTACGGCTGGCCTTCCAGTCCTATTCCTTTTAGAAAGTGTAGGATGTCAGAGGGCCCCAGTCTAGGTAAGTCTCCCTCTTCGATTTCACATGCTCCCAGGTGAAATGCTCTCGAGTTGCACAGTGCTACGCAGTTTGAGAGGAGATGGATGGGTGTTTCATCCAGTTCCCCACAGAATCTGCATTCAGGATCTTTTTCCAATCCAAGCTTAGTCAGGTGTCCTTTCAGTCTACAATGGCCTGAAAGTATTCCTGTTAAAATGCGAACTTTGTTCTTACTCAGGTTGATGCATTCTGTAAACCTCTTCTGGTTATAAGTTCCCAGAAGAATTTTACTTTGCCTCATTCCCTGGAGATTTTCCCAATAACTGGATTTTCTCTGCTCCATTTCTATTTTTAGTTTCTTCAGTATTGTGCTGCTACTAACCCGCAGAAGGGTTCAGGCCTACAAAAGGCATTCCAGCCCTTTTTTTGCGAGGTTATCCGTTATTTCGTTTCCTTCCACTCCTGTGTGACCCGGAACCCACAGGAGCGTTATTTTATTTATTTTGCCTAGCTCATTTAGTTTCCCTAGGCATTCCCAGACCATCTTGGAGCTGATTTCATATAAGCTCAGCGCCTTGATGGCTGCTTGACTATCAGACATGATGATAATCTCCTGCTTCCACTAGTTCCTATCCATATTGAACTGAACACATCTTCCAATAGCGTGTATTTCCGCCTGAAATATACTTGGGTATTTTCCCAAGCTTTCGAAATATGTAGTTCTAGGCCCATATATTCCTATTCCATTTCCTTCTGCCGTTTTGGAGCCATCAGTATACCATTTGATGGCATTTCTATTCAAGTTCAAGATGGTGTTATGATCCCACTCGCTCCTGTTACTTAGCTTTGTGGTGGTGCCCTGCACTAATCTGTACAGATCTCTGGCTTGCCAAAAATAGCCTGTCTTTTTGCGTCCAGAGCTTCGCATTCCTACACAAACTGATACGCGTTCTCTGTTCTCTCATTACACAATCTGCAGTTGATATCTCTATTCTCCCAATTTTCTGTAGGTGTTCTGAGACCTGTTACGATGCGAAGATAATTCCTGCTGTGCTGCTGTAGTTCTTCAGCCTTCTCTTTTGACAGCTCCAGTATTCTTTGTGTTTCTCTTTCACTCAACTTCTTACCTGCTCTCGTGGTGTGTTTTTAGACACTCCCTGAACAGGTTCTGGGCCTATATATATAGCAGATGATCTCTTTCTTGCTAACTCTTAGGCTTTGTTGTTTGCTTCGATTACTGTATGTCCAGGCACTCACAGCAAAGTTGCTTTATTGCGATCTGTCGGGTTATTCAGTTCTCGAATACATTTCCAAACCAGTCTTGATTGTATCTTGGGATTCACTCATGCCCTCATTATCGTTTGACTGTCTGTCGCAATAAAGATCCACTAACTTTCATAGGCCTTCCGATTGATTTTAGTCGCACAAAGCAACCAGATCAATTCTCCGAACCTGTCTCTGTTTTTGGATTGATTCCAGCATATCCGATCCGTGATTTTCAACTCAAAATTTCTATTTAAAAAAAGTATGGCGATACCATGTGATCTGATCTCATTCCCAAAAGGTTGTCTTCCACATGATGGACAATCCTAGATATCTGCCACTTGGTGGTTCTTACAATAGAGATGCCTCATTCTTGCCTCGCCCATTATCACCAAATGGAAAGGAAGGAGATCTAGAAGGCATTCCATTGCTGCTGTAGGAGTAGTCCTCATAGCTCATGTTATTTCTAAACATGCAAGCCTCTGTATCTTACTAGTTAACAGTTATAACAGTTTGCTGCAGCACCTTTGTCCACATACCAGAGATGCATAAGTAATCATGTTTCTGACCTGAACATCCCATACTTGATAAATGCTTTTAATTTATCAGAAATATAGGGGATGTTCCGCAATTAAGTGGCCAAACTTGTGGTAGAGGTACCTCACTTAATTGTAAACAAAATATCTTAATTAACCTTGGCCAGCAAATGACTCGTTTCACTTAAATACGAATAGCTTCGAAAAAGACACTATTGCTATCTCGGAAAGTATAGGAGATACAGATTCACTTAAATAGGGAAAAAGTTGCTTACTTTAGAGACTAATAAAATGCATTAAAAAGAAAAAAAAGCAAATTCCAAACGCTTCCGAAGATACGCGAAAGAAACCGAAAACCCGATGTTTTAGACTTTCTGACGCAGTGCCTTAAGTTTTGAAGGTATGAAAAAAAATGTATTGAGATTTTTTTGTTTTAAAATAATTAAGTGTCTATAATCAAATCAAAATCAAAGCTCATTCAACAAGATACTGAGCTACCTTAAGGACCTCATTTTGTTGGATAAACACAAGATACGTGAAAATAAAAGGCCTGCTCCAACTCGCAGTTTGCATACGGTTCTTGATCACATCAATCAATCATATAAAAAATCACGTGATCAAGAACCGTACAAAAACTGCATGTTGGAACAGACCTAAAATATTAGGTACTAGGTAGATGCATATATTGTTCATCTTCCCAACATGAACATGAAGATTACTGGTGGGTACTTTAAAAAATGTGAACAACTAAACAACAAATTAAAATACTAATCTGTCAAAAAGTATAAGAAGAAAAAAAGAATAACAATATTAACAGCAAACAATTACAAAAGCTGTTAAACTGTCTTTATATACTATCCGTTCCAAATTTAAATACGAAGTTTGCAACACCTCAAGTCAGTACGTCATAAGTTGTCGCAAGTGACAAGAGGTCTCAATAGGGGACGTTGTTAAAATCTATTTAAAGCTATTGATTACGAGACCTACTGCTTACAAAATATTAAGCAAAATAAAAGTTTTGGTGAGGTAAATTGTTCAAAAAAGTTAAATATTCAAATAAAATTTAGCTAGCAAACGACCGATGCTTTAAAAAATTAGAGAGGCAAACAAAGAAACAACAGGATTGTTTGTACAATAAAGTATCAAACAGTGCCATATGTGAGCTACAATTTTACTTGCCAATAATTAGGCACACACGATATCATATAATGTATGAAACTGGCCCAGTATTAAATGTGAACTTTTTAAATTAGGCATCTACACGCAATATTACAAATATAGCAAAGTCCTGTTTAAATTAAATTAGGAACACTTCAAACTTCAAGGTCGGCCAGCTGCCCAATAGTTCTAAAATTATTAAATTTGCATGAAAAAGAAACAGAATTCGAATACTATAAGTTAAAGTCGGTTAAATCTGGATACAATATAAGATTCTAATCTCCATGTGGTATAAATAAAAGTAAACAGATATTCAATTTGCATGGAGCGATAAAACAGAACAGCGGTCAATAAGTTTCCTAAATAACACGAAAATAAGTTATTTACCCGGAATTTACTACCGTAGACAGAAAGTCGACGTCCCACACCGAATAGGCAAAGAAGACGTATTTCAAAATAATGTTACCAAAAGAATAGCACTATGAATTTTTAATGTAATGGTTATAAACATTTTAAAAATATTGAGAATAGATTCAAATAGATTTTAAAACATATAAATCATAATTTTTTGTTTGTAATGCCAGATACGTACACCAGCGACACTTTCTAATTGTACGACCTACGGCATAAAATAGAGCCTAAATGTGTAGCATGGGTAGTAGACGACTTATACATTCACTGCCGTCTTCGAAATATGTAAACACAGATGTGCGGTCTCGGTGTTTTCTTGTAGTAAATCTACTTTAAATGTGAGGAAGAATGCAGTAAATAAACATAGAAAAACATTGATCTTATAAAATAGAGAGAATTAAATACATCAAAGGCGCATACTTATGCCTGCCGACTTACCTCGGTTAGCACAAGTCGAATTTTTTCAATTACTTACCTTAAATATAATATTGTATACAAACAGATGTTTTGTTTTCTTTACACATCCCTACAGCTTTACCAAATATGTTTGTGTTTTTAATCCAATTGATTCATAATGATTGTTTTCATAACTATTTTTAATTCGCCGCGGCTCCTTTTTTCGATATTAACATAATGAAGAATTAATATTTATATAAACTAATCATTAATTATTAATTTAAACCTGCATTTTGTATTTATAGCTATCACTACTGTTCAATTTAGCACTAATTCAAATTTTGTATTTCTTTTGAAAAAATATTGTGAGACTTTTGAGGTAAAATCTTTGAAACTAGGCAATTTATAATCGAAATATTATTTTATCTTGTTATTATAATATTAATGGAAACATACCATTACTATAACTAATAAAAAAATATTTCTGACGAGTGTAGAGCTTTTCGTTCTAATATCTGATATAAAAATCATGGTTTTGAATGCATCCTCGCCATATCTCCTTTATTATTTAATGTTAAAGAGGGAAGCCGGAGCAAATTAAAAAAAATGATATGAATCATCAGACATTAATTAGATTAAAAAATATAAGCATATTTGGGTAACGCTGCAGGGAAAACCAAACATGCATTTCTGTCAATAACGAAATTACTACAAATTTCTCTGCATTTAATCAATTAATTGGCGCAACACTCACTTTAAGAAAAATGGAAGTAGTAATAATCCTTATTACCATATTGTTTAATATCTTGCATAGGGGCTGTCGCAATTTAGTTAATGTGTTCAGTAATATTGAAAAAAAATGTTTCATTCATAACGGAGATATGCTTTACTGATTTACAAAGATAACATAAGAGGTGCATTCAATTTCGCACATTAATAAATCCAGTCTAAGCTTTTTTAAAATAACCGACAGAGAGACCGCACATCTGTGTTTACATATTTCGAAGCGGCCAGTTACTGCATACATCCGTCTACTATCCACGCTAAAGATATGGGCTCTATTTTACCCTGTAGGTCGTACAATTAGAAAGTGTCGCTAGTGTACCTATTTTAAAATAACTTTTTAAAATGCAAGAATAGCAAGCTTTTTACAGTGAGAAATTAACAAATGAATGTATTTCTGCAATTAACTGTAATAATTAGCAGGTTTTTTTTCGAAGAAAAAATTTTCTCCTTACGCCGAATTACCGGACGAGTGTTTTACCAATTAAGCTAAGAAGAGATGCAAGATCGAGCGTTTAACCGAATATATGTCGATATTAGATATTGAAAGGCTGGCAGGACGGCAAATATGCAAGGATTGCAGCTTTTTACAGAGAGATATTAACAAATTAACATCCGGTAAATAATGGTTCGAATCCTGCGTGAGGAGAAAAAAATTTCTTGGGAAAAATTGTTAAAATTTCTAAAATGTTTATAACCATAACTTTAAAAAATTAAAAAAAAAGGCAATACAACATGAGCTTGTAAAAATACATGCACATCTGGCATAAAGTCGAGACGTCTTAGAAAATATTATTAAGAGTTTATATTATAAGCCAAAACTCCACTAAAACAAAAAGAAAATTATTAATAATTATTATAGGACATTACATTCAAGAATACAAATATAAGCACTTTATTAGACAGTTGGCTTGATTCGCATGCGACAATGAAGATCGGGTGCCTTACTCATCTAGTGTAATCTAAAAATTTTTGAAGTAATTTCTTACAATTTTACAATCAAATCGTTTGACTCAAAATTGACATTCTGCCAAATTCTGCCACGAATCAACAAATAATGGTAAATATTCAATAATTGATTTAGAACCGCACCATTTATTACAATTATTATGTCGATTATGCAGATTAATTAAAACCGTGTACTTGACATTTAGGATTACACGCACAGCGCATAGTCCAGTCATTACGATAAATGCGCAATGCTTTTGTTCATGTTCAAATTGATATGTGTCTGAGCAAAATAGAATAACATGATTTTGTCCAGATTGAGTAGCAACTATAGGAAATATAAGGCAAATAATCGTCTCAATCATTTACTTTACTAGTAATTATAATTGTGACTTACATGTTTCGGCCTAAAGGGTCAATCTTTTGTTGATATGGCTCTGAAGATGGGATCTTTAGGTCGAAACATGTAAGCCGCAATTATAATTGCTAGTAAAGCGAGTGAATGATATTATTTGTATTATTATTTACCATAAATAATAATATGAAATTAATAACAAATGATTATATATTTATGCAAGAACTATTTAACCAAATTTTTAATTTTTTCATGAAAGTAAAATTCAAACAAAATTAAGCACTTGAAATATAATTACCTAAACAAGTATTATATAGTCAATTCTGGAAAATATTAATCATAAACCATGCGAAACGTTAAGGCTACCTTTCCAGACACCAATTTCCATGCCATGAACTAAAACGTCTATTTTATGATGAAAATACATATCAGATATTGCAATGTAACTTTAACTTTTACTTTATAGTTAGTTCAGATATCTGAATCAGGTTTTACTACCACGACTGCCACGTAAGAATATATAATAAACACATGATAAGCGTGCTATATGATAAGTAATATCTATTTGTACATATTTGCTCGTTTTTCGTTTGTCGGGGAAATACCGTTCAGCTTTTTTTTTAAGAACGAGGCTGGTAATAAAAATTATTGCAAAGTTATTCTGGTTGCTTTTTTAACATACTTATTTGTTTGTAAAATAACACTAGACGGACATATAATATACAATGTCAAACGAAGCACCAAACAAGAGATAGTCCGTATAAACCATAGGTTTACCTACCTAATTAAAAATTTAATATAATAAAATACTTTGAAAATACATCCATTTTCATGAAAAAAACATTTTATCTAGCCGTCTAACAATAAGATGTTTATCTTACTATTACGGCGTAAATAAACATTAAAACATTTAAGTAAGCATTAAGTATAAACTAATTAATTGATTCGATTTAGGACTGTCGGTAACAAGTCTATGCAAGTTGGTAAGCAAAGACGTGATTTACGCAATCAACCATGTTTCGACAAAAATACGGGAACTTGTAACAACCTGTTTGCAGGGCAAGTGCACCGGGGCACCGCAAACAAACAAAGGCATACAAGTTGTTGCGTACTCGAAATCAAATCTTTAAAAGGCAGAGATAGCTCTTCTAATGTCTTATTGTTTTTGTGTGCTTCACCAATGATCCATACTCGCGCGTGACTGATAAAGTAAAGAAGTCATTATACCCATGAGTTTTATAACTATCTATAAATCGGTTGAAAAGTTAATGTATTCAAATTGTGAATTCCAAAATGTCTGAAACTAAGATGAAATGTCGGCAGTACAACATTGAGTATTCGAAATATCGATTTACGCAATCTCCAACAAACCATATATTAGGTCCCTATGTGTTTAATTTGCCAAAAAGTATTTTCAAATGAAGCCATGAAGCCTTCTAAGCTTCAAAAGCATTTGTATAAAATACATGCTGATAAAAAAGACAAAGATTGATCCTATTTTCAAGGACTTGAAAAGAAATATTTAAAAGAGCCAACTATATCAAATCTTTTTGCACCGTGTTCTAAACAAGAAGATGATGAACTACGAGCTTCATATAATATTTCATTATTAAACGCAAAAGCGGGAAAGTCACACACAATTGGTGAGGAATTAATTATGCCGGCAGACAAAGAGGTAATCGAAACTGTTCTTCATCATAAGACGCGATCAGGTATCAGCAAAAAAAATCTTTTTGAGTAATAATACAGTGCAAAGAATAATCGATGAAATGGCTAGAGACGTTTAACTATCATTATGTGATTACTTAAAGACTTCCAAATTTTCCATTCAACTCGATGAATCAACTTTACCAACTTACTCTTGGCTTACGTCCGATTCATAAAAGAAGAAAAAAATTGTCAAGAGTTATTATTTGCAAAAAATTTGGAAAACGGATTTTTTCAATCCATTTTGACTCAGTACATGTTCTTCCTTGAAAACAAGAAGAAAGAAATGCGCGGGAAACTTGAATGACATCGCTTATTTGACAGATCTTTTTAAAATATTTAATGATGTTAATTTACAATTGCAAGGTGATGAGTTGAACTTAAAAAAACAAAAAAACGTCATAGCTGCTTTCGTGGGAAAGCTTCTTCTATTCAAACGAAATCTAGGAAGAGGTGAATACAGCACACTTGCCGACGTTATCAGCATTATCGGTAAAGTAGGAAGATTTACTTACTTACTGCCAACACCTGGACGCTCTCATGGATTTTACAGAGCGATTCCAGGATATTTTAAATATGAAATATAGCAAGCTGGATTTTAGACCCTTTCGCAAATGCAGATACAGCAGAATCATCAAATTTAGAAGAAGAACTCGTAGAACTCACACTAATGAAGAATTAAAAGTGAAATTCAGAAATGGATATCAAGAGTTCTGGTTCCAAAAATCAATATCAGCTCTCCACCCTGGATTGTGGGAAATAATACAGAAATTTTTAATTGCGTTTTCTTCATCATATTTGGCTGACCGTGGGTTTAGTGCAATAGCTAATGTACTGTCTAAGAAAAGGAATAGACTGCAGATCACTGAGCTTGGTGATTTGCGACTGATGTTAACTAAATTGAAACCTGACATTAATAAATTATTAAAACTCCACCAGCTTTAACCATCTCATTGATATTTATGTTTCTTATTGAATTTTGTTTTTTTTATTATATTTTTTTACTAATTTTGATTAATCGCCTTGTCGACTTTGTGCAGTGCCCCAGTGCGGGGTGCTCCAGCTTTGGTATAATTAACTATTATGTAAAGGTGGGCGTTGAAATTGTTTTTTTTCTTGTAAAGGGGGCGGTAGTTCATAAAAGGTTGGGAACCTATGGTATAAATAATTAGTCAGTGAATCCGAATAACATAATATGATAATTAATCTATTAGTGGCTATAGGTAAATGTATGCACGAAACGTTCTTAAATTATTTTAAAGTTATATTTGTGATATTGAAAAATAAAGATTTTTTTTGTTATTTTCTGTGAAATTAGTGTAGACACAAACGACTTAATATATTTCAATATTCATTAGTACGAGGGGAGGTCCAAAATTCGTGGAATAAAAGGGTTTTAAATAAAATTAAAAACAATAAATCTATTTTTTCCTTTTCAATATAATCACCCTTAAGCCAATACATTTATTAGATCTATGAAATATTCTTTTCTAAACCATCATAAAAATATTTTTTATCTTTCGCCTCAAATGGGCTAAAATTGCCTCCTTTACTCATTGTCGTCGGAAAATTTTCTTCCCGTAAGTGTTTTTTTTAAATTGGGGAACAAATAAAAATCACTAGGGGCCAGTCTGGACTGTAGGGTGGATGGACTATTGATTGAAAGCCATGCTGTGTGCAGAGCAGCTATTGCAACTCTGCTCTTGTGAACGGCGCGATTGTCTTGCAAGAGGAACACACCCTTGGTCAATTTTCCTCGACGTTTTTCCTTGATGGCCTCCTTTAATTTTCCTAATATCGCTGCGTAATATTCTCCGGTTATGCTCCTTCCTTTTTCTTTGTAATCAATCAATAATATCCCTTCACAATCCCAAAAAACAGTAGCCATCAACTTTCAGCCGATTCTGACACTTTGAATTTCTTTGGCGGTGGTGTCCCCTTTTTATGCCATTGCATGGACTCCTGTTTGGACTCAGGCTCAAGTGATGAACCCATGTTTCATCTCCGGTAACATCCGCGCAAAATGTGTGCAGGTTCGTCTCCACACAGCTCCAAAATTGTTCGGACGCATCGGCGCGCTGTTGTTTCTGAAGTGGCGTGAGTATTCTCGGTACCATCTTGCACTGACTTTTGTCATACCCAGGTGGTCATGTAGGATACGCAAAATGGTGGTATCTGATACTCCAACTAATGCAGATAATTGTTTTTTTTCTTCAAACGGGTATCTTCCAGTACAAGTTCTTCCACTTTTTCGACGATGTTTGATGTGGTGGCCTCAACTGGCCGTCCTGAGCGGGGGTCGTCTTCAATCGACTCCCGGCCCTGTTTAAAAGACCATGCCACTTATAAATCATTGATTTCCTAGGGCACTGTTCCCCATAAACGGTTTCCATTTCATTCAATATGGTTTGAGCGTTCTTTCCTTGCTTGGTAAGGAATTTTATTACAGCACGGTGTTCAATTTTCTCCATAGTTTCAGTTTTCTTCCGGATTGACTTGTTTAGCAGGCAACTATTCGTAAACGACTGACGCAATAGGGGCTGCAGCTTAACCTATATACTAATGCCTGGTCCCCAATCAGATGACAACCATAGCGAGCACTATCCGCATTCTCCCGCTCTTCACGAACTTTTGGACCTCCCCTCGTAGTCGTTATTATTTTACAAAAAGGGCTCCAACATTTGATAATATAATGCGAGTACCTACTATTCTGACTTATCGTAATAAATCCACACCCAGTATAAATCATTAAGAAAGAAACTTGTATAGTCTATCCATAGATATAACGATTTCACTAATGACGTTTGCCGGGAATTATCCATTACCTGCTGCGGCAGATGCCGAGAAATTATCCAAATAAGGTAATGGGCAGTATTAGGAAAAAATTGACCTTTTTTAAATAGAGAATAACTACATTTTATTTCATATAATCCACCCCTTACACTTTAAATCTTATAATTCTAAAGTAAACAATTCAATTTTAACAGATAATATATACTTGTAAGTGTATTAAAAAATCTTGTATAGGTACATTTTTTTACTTAATTTGTATGTATGCACGTTTTCCTGTACTTGGATTTATCACCTGTTGGAACATACTTACTATAATATATACAAGACAAGTACTTTTAACCGGTAACATACAATTATAATTAGGAATGCGCTAATCATAGTATTTAAGTTAAGTTTAATGTAAAACATGTATTTACTTTACAAATGTAAATACATATCTATGCCTACCGATGCCTTTTAAATCGAACATAAATGTTTTTACAATATACGCTTAGTATGATAATCTTTGTGAATGCGTCCTTCTGAAGCGTCAAAGCTCGAACGATTAAGCAAACATTTCTTTTCTGAAGTTCGAGTGTTAGTGAATAAGTCAAATCGTTATATCTATGGACAGATTATAGCAGATCTTCCTCAAAATAAAAACCTTACAATAACAAAATCTAAAAAAATGATTGCCGGCAGAACAGAACAAACGTTATCCTAAGTATTTAATTAAACGTTGTTATCAGACAAGGTACGGTTTGTAACGAGAACATAATAGACGTCACTAAAATAACTACTAATCATTCTAAATCGATTTCTAAGTTACTAGACCGCTGCGCTCTGCTCGGAGTGAACCGACCGTCCTCAGCCAATTCCGGCGTCTCACTCCTTAACTCCGCTAATGCAGTTAGTGAGGATTAAACTTCCTTATCGATGACAGAGCTCCCCACGTATATACCCATTACTCTTTCGAAAAGTTTTCCGGACGTATTAGCGCAGTTTGACATAAATATTTATCAAGCTTAATTATTTCAAATCGGTTCACAGGTCCGAAACTATTACACTGCACAGTGACAATTACATTAATTTCGCTGACATACTTTTACACACAGTTGCCCAATGATAGAGTAATGTGGATTGTAAAATACGTTGAGGATTTAATTAGAAAATTAGTTAATCCGAACAGTAAATCCTTAAGATCCTAACATTAAATCATTTATTATTGGAAAGAGTTGAATTTTTGGAAATATTACTAGTTTTACATTGTCTACTTTATGATTCTCTTCGAACGTATTGCTGTGAACTGATTGTCCAAGCATATAAGTTTAAAGAAATTAAAAATGACAATATTAATTTAGCTAGCTCAGCAAAAATGAATTTAAAAGGGCACCAGAGATTCTTAAATCTGAGTAATTTTTTTTTAAATTAATAGTGGGCGTTTGCAAAATTGACTTTCTTTAAAATCCCCAAAAATTGAAATGGCTGATTCAAAAATAAAAGAACTATTTAAAATGATATTTACAATCATTTGATTTATTATAAAAAGGAAAAAAAAAACATTTAATACAAATTACAGGAAAAATGAAAACCATGAATATAAGATTCTGGCAAAAAACAAACCTGCATAAGATTCTACAATTTAAAAAGGACAATGCAAATCCTTTAGCAAACAAAATGGTGAATTCGTTCTAGAAGGACTTTCTTATACCACAAAAAAATCCGCGTGGTTTCAAAAATTCAAAGCAACTTAAAATTAATTCAAATAACGTAGAGAAACAACCAAAATTAAAAATGAAATTTAAAACAAGCTCACAGCTTCACTTCACCTACCCCGAGGTGATAAAATAAAATTAATTTGATAACTACAAAAAAAAACGGAAAATTTAAACTCTAAACGCGATTACTTCTAAAACGAATATTATTAAAAAGCCTTACATGCATTGTGCACAAATATCTAACACAATTTAACAAATGAATTACTAGATGGACGATTTTAAAATCAAAACAACGAACTACATCTTAAAACTTAAAACGAATTACCAGAAACGGTAACCAAGACAACTAAACAAGACTATACACGCGCTCGTCTACCTGGTAACTCCTGGCCTCTAGGGTAAACACTCGCATATATATGAAATTTACATTTTCGTGCGATGAACGCACAGCGCAACGCAAAGGAAAAACTAGCATATAAACTATATACAGGAGTACGCAAAATGTACAAATAAATGGAATTAACTATACACAACTGAACAAATAAAATGATACAAACAATTATTAGAATTGTGGAAACTCTATCATTGTTTTGATAAGGCTGATTTGGAATAAATAAAAATACACATTTAAATTTCCGAAACCCGGGGTGCCAGTCCACAGCAGTATGTATTTCACATTTATCCAACCTTATAATTTAAGATGGGCTCTTTGTAACTAGTTTTGATTGATGTTTTAATTTGCCCAATAAAACATACATATGAATTTCCAACCATAGTAGATGTAATTATTATTTTATGTACACACATGCAAACTTCTCCTAGACCCCTCACCACAAACTGCACTAAACTGGACGTACGTTTCGATAGCAAAGCTATCATCATCAGCAGAAACACTGAACTGAATAACTACACTAAAACTACCCTAATTTATACCTAAAAAAAGGTCTTAGTACAATGATCACGGTCATGGCTGACTGCCGTCATGCTTACCTAGCCTAATTCTAACTCCGTCTTATTTACTACTTCTACTTAATAAACTATAAGACAAGAATTTAAGGGTCCTAAATCTGAATTCATTAAAATATGTTTGTTTTTATATATTCCCATACCCTCATAACAATTTAATTGCACATAGTTGCTTACGTTTCTAACTAACTTTACATTGTTAACTTTATGGTTTTCTTCAAGCATATGTAGGGCTACACTAGATTTCTCAAACCTTCTAAATGTAAGATGAGCCAAATGCTCCTTGTAACGCATTTTAATTGATCTTTTAGTTTGCACAATATATACATGATCACAATCTTTACAAGATGTTTTATAAATACCTGATTTGTCCAAATTATCTACTTGATCTTTAGGATTACCTAAAATATTTTTAAGACTATTATTTGAAGTAGTAGCTATATCAAGATTGAATTTAGAGAAAATTTTTTTGTAGACCTTTCGTGTAACTTGGATAAAATGGTAATTTAACATATTTCTTATTCTTCCTGTCACTGATTTCTAAATTACTCACATTTATAATTCTTATTTTGTTTTTATGTTTTCTAATGGTATTTTATACAACGTCTTCTGAAAATCCATTAAATGTAACTATTTTACTAATTTCTTTAAGTTCTTTATTATATCGTTCTGTAGATAGAGGAAAATTAAGTAAGCGATGCACCAAAAAGTTAATAGCTGCTAGTTTATTTTTCCATGAATGATTTGAATCTTCCGAAATAAATCTTATTAGTAGTGGGCTTTCTATATGTCTATTTCTAATTTATTTTTATTTCTTATTAGTAACATATCGAGAAAAGCAATCCTGTTGTTTGTTTCCTCCTCATGGGTAAACTTAATGGAAGGAAATTTTGAATTTAGCTGTTCAAAAAAATCTCTAATTGAGCACTTACTAGTATCAAAAACACAAAAAATGTCATCGACGTATCTAACCCAAACCCATGGAAAATATGCCAAAGTATTCTGAAGATCGGTTTCAAATTTTTCCCATAAAGAGGTTAGTTATGAAGGGAGATAAGCTATTACCCATTGCTACTCCTTCAGTTTGTTAGTAAAAGGTACTGTTGATTTGAAAGAAATTTTGTTTCATGCAGAGCTTCGCCAAAGAAATGAAACTATCAACTTCATTACTGCCCAACTGATAACCTTTCAATAAATCTTCTAAGTAAGTCAAAGTGATATCAACGGGGACGCTGGGAAACAGTGAGCTCACATCAAATGAAACTAAAACTTCATTGTCAGTAAGTTCAACGTTTTTAATCTTTTCAATGAACGCGTATGAATTTTTAACTGCTAAATCCGAGGGTTGCACAGGTAAGTGATTAAATTTGTCAGATAGCCATTTGGACAATAAGTAAGTTGGACTATTGATATTGGAGACAATGGGTCTCATGTTCTTTCCTGGTTTATGCAGGTTAGGTAGACAATACATCCTAGGTAACACTGGATTTGATACAGTTAGTCTATATCTTAAGTTATCATTAACAATATCTTACATTCTAATAAGGTCTTCTTGGTTTCTGTGATCATTTTTGATAACGGATTTTTAGTTATCTTTACGTAAGAACCTTGCGGTAAAAGGGTATTGACACGATCAAAATAATCTCTTTTATCTAAAACGACCACAGTATTACCTTTGTCAGATTTTAAGTAAAAGCAGTTTTTGTTTTAAGCCCTTTAACAATGTTAATTTCTTTACGTGTGATATCTGAAGGATGACGTTGTTTATTTTCTAAAATTTGAGTTTTACAAGCAGTCCTAATAAAGTTTTTAGTATGATCATCAAAAGTAGTAATCGCTGTTTCTACGCCAGATATAAATTCTTCAATTGGTGGTTTTTTAAGTTTTAAATTATGTTTCAAACCTTTATTCAACAAATTAATTTCATCCTTGTTAAAAGATAAAGAGAATTCGTTCCTGACTAACATATTTTCTGGTTTATTAATGTGAGCACATTCTGGGTTTTTTAAAGACACTAATTTTGATAATTTCTTCTTATGAACCAAATCTTTAGTTAATACTTTCTTCGAAATAATATCCTCTATCCTATTCAAATAATTAATCCATTCTACAAATTCTAAATTACTAAGATCTTTAGCTAATATTAAATGTAGGTTGTAAGCTTCTAATTCTAATTGACTAATTCTACAATACTGATATTTAATTTCGGAATTTAACCAACATTTTAGCCGAAAATAGTTTATACGCTGAACTTGGGAAATTTACATAATTTGATCAATTTGGCAATACCTTATTTTTCTACAATCTTTCAGAAATTTAATTTTAGCATCAACTAACCAATTACTTCTTACTTAAAAACCTGTTGAGATTAGCGTGGACCGGGAAGTCATAACGATGACAAAAATACTCCAAACTGTGCAGTAGTGCAGTTTGCGGTGATGGGTCTAGGGAGAAGTTGCAGCATTACCAGTACCACATTGTGGAAGTATTTTGTCATACGACACACATTTGTAATCCAGTATATATTGGGTGAGGGGATTTTCTTGCGTGATGTATCTTACCATCATTTAGAAAGGAAATTTGTTGTATTAACATATCTTCGGGTACCTTTCTCTTCATGGAAACCGTACATGTCTCTGCTGTTTGAGTTTATAATTATACACTATTGGATGCTTGGAATGTCTCTGAAAGGGATTTTCTTCGGAATTTCTGATCCAAGCGGCGTTAATACTTTCTTTTCTGTGGATCCTTTTACTACAACACTGCTCGTTAAATTCTTGTGTAAATATGTATTCAGCATCTAAAACTTTTGATAGTTATTTTCACATTTGTAAATTGACAGTTAAATTGAAATTTAATATGTATAGATTGGTAGGCATGTTGCTGAATTCATCATGTGATAGCTCAAGAGATTTGAAAGTTGTTTTGATATTCAATTAGAATTTAAGAATACAAAAATATATTGCGGATAGAAATGATATTAACTGTGCCATAAATGAATTAACAGTATTTGTCAGAGAAAATGCTCTAGAACTGTGAAATTAGTTAGCAATTTATTGATATGGAGGACTTCGCATAAGCAAGATATTCATTACTATGACACTAAATCCTCTTGAAGCATATATTCTTGCATTTAAACACGTACAATATACGTCAAATCTCGAATTGTCAAAACTTGTATGTATGCTGTACACATATGCTGAAAGCGATACTTGAAAAGTCACAGGATATCACAGAAAGACCTGATATATCTAAGTGAATTATTCTGTTTAATATAATAGTATAGTTACAATTTGCTGAATTTACTTTTATGAATTCTCGTGGCAACATACTTACAAAGAAAATGTCGTATAATAGCTACCCATTACTGTACTAAACACTAATATAACGTTGCTAAACCTCTGATACTGTGTATTAATTGATGAAAAAATTTACTGTATTATATTCTAACGACAGATTATTACGAACAACAATCCAATATTTTTTCTGCAAAGTATCTATACAGGCTTCATGTGTATTCACAATGAGAAATGCATCACCTATAATATTTTCTGCTATTGATTTATCGTCAGAGAAAGATACAAGTCAGCAAGTGTAGATAGCAAAGGCTTAATCTTACAATTAGCAACACCACGCACAGAACTAAATGAATGTGACTCATTGAATAGTAATCCTCACATATTACAACGATTCGCTATTCGAGAACCACAAACACATCGAATTTCAAATATTTTAATTGCAAAGAAAACTAAAAGTTAGACCCGCATACATATTTAAGTGTATAAACATCCATACAAGCTCTCACTTATTGCTAGGCAGTGGTACCACTTCTTTTCGTTTAGGTAAAAGTTTGTTTCTGAAAGAATGGACTATCTAAAGATCCCTCACGTTGGAGATTATTCGATGTTTAACATTGTCAGCAAATTAGGAAGCCATAGGCTACATTTATGGTATTTATATATTACCATACAAAGTCTACATACAAGTTTAAACGGATTAACATTAAATACTAATAAGTGAAAAAAAACACGCAGGTACACACCTTTTGTCAATCCCAGTTTTTTAAACTTTTTGATAGACAGAAAAGTACGATGAAGTTTTGTTAGTTAAATAAATTTTCTTAAACGAAGCCATTTGAATAAATTACAATTTTAAATTTTCCGAAAAATTATATGCAATATTACTTCTGTACGGTTTTTAGCTATTTGCATCGTTATAACGAACATTAAAAATATTCTCCTTTTTCATTTTCATATATTGCTTGGATAAGATTTAAACTACATTCTATATCGTCTTAGCTACTGATATATAGTATGTATTAGATTAAGTAGATACGCAAGTAACCACAGTTTTTATCAGATATTGTAAATTATTTTTTGGGAAAGTAATACAAGATGGCCTCAGATTATATAAATTTCACTTTTCTTGCATAAAGTAAGCCAATAATTAAGAACGTATGATCAGCTGATCACACGTGACATTTAGAATCAAGTTGAATATTAATGCTAAGGAAATTTAATTATCACAGTGATGTGTAAAAATATTTGCACATATATATGTGCTAGTTAAGCAACTCAAACCAATCAGTCCAATGCTTAGAAATCACAATTTGTCACATGTGACCAGAAGAATTAGAAAATGCTAGAAGGCTTAGAACCACTAGTGTTAGAGAGGTATATGAACATTTTTCATATGTCAAAGAGGGAAAACTACCTTGAGACTTATTTTGCATCAAAGACTCTTACCACTATACGGAACGCAGATATCTAGAAAACTAACCAACCACGTACTATTACCGTCACGGGCAGGTGCAGGCGTTGTGTGGAAGGAAATTGGAACCTAAAGGTAATTATATCCATGGTAACATACTTAGCAGTGTATGGTGCCCAAGGGTGCGGCAAATGGGCAGCGGCAACAAGGAATAATTGTTACATCTGCTAGTATTACATGACTTAGGTCACAGTCAAACACCGACAAGTAAATCGTTACAGTGTAGTGACCATTCAAAAACCACCAGATGAACTTAAGAAGGTATCCCTTAGGGGAATGCCTAATTGATGCCATGGTTCAGAAGTTCAACCTACATAGAAACTATCAGGTTATAATACCAGATAAAGACTGTGGGGAAAGGCACTGCTAAAAGATGAGGACATGGAACTATAAAGTGGTTAATGACGTAGAAGCCGGAAACTATGGAGGGAAGCCCAAGAAAAGCCCTTGCCTGTAAGGTGTCAGCAAGGACATGATCGGTGCTCAAGTTGACAGCCATTTCGACCAATTCATCACTGTCATAGTAAATATAAAAAGATTGTCCGAGTTAGATTGATATGGTTCGCCGTATTTTCTTTGATACCGAGTGTTGACTCTAAGCTGTTTTATGGAATATAAAGTGAATCAGCATTGGCCTAGATTTCTCTCACAACTATGGGTGTGAGGGAAATGAGGCGCAGACGATTTAACCAGATGAGTTTCCTTAAGGTAATTCGTTTGAGCTTCTTTCGGCATTACCAAATCCGTAAGTTAAAAAGTCCATGAATGAATGAATTGACTAACGAAGCCCAGGGAGTAGCTGAGCGAAAATCACCAAGACAGAGGCAGACAAATGAGTTCCTAAGGGTAACAGAGCCGAAATTTACTAATGACCTTAATTAAGTAGATACACTTTATTTGTGTAAGACTATAATAACTACAATTCTATTCCCAACCCCGTGCTCCCACCTAAAAGATACTACACGATAATGAGTAAATTAAGACTGACATTAGTTCTGCTTACTGGTCACTGTAAATATAGGTATAACACAGTCTGCAAATGACGCCTTTCCACATTCTTCAACAGGAGAAGACATACAATTCACGTTTGTGAAAATGTGGTCATTTGGCGATGACATATTCTAGTATAATACGAGGGATCCTGCAGCTACTTTAGTTTAGTATATAAGCATCCAAATGGCTTGATTACTTCGTCCCTCCACTGCGGCTCACTAGAGTCTATTGTAGAGTGGACGTTATCTTAAGTTCATCCAACAAGTTTCAAGCTCTTAAGGGGTCATACAAACTTTATCCATATGGGAAAACCGCCATTGACGTATGCCCTTTTTCTCAGAAAACGCCGTATCTGAAGAAATATCGATTTTGTAAAACTCGTAAAAAGGACGTCTTTAGAAAATTTTATGAAATCCTTCACTTAAACTGTTGGGACAATACTAGATAACGTGTGTTAAAAAGAAATCAATGAGATCAGACACGGCGTTTCTGAGAAAAAGGGGCATACGTAATGGCGGTTTTCCCATCATGGATAAAGATATGTTAGTGACCCCTAGGTATCTTGTTGAATGAGATTGTTTTCAGTCTTTCTATGGAAATTTCAGGTTAAGTACACACCTGATTCTGTAGCAACAGCGCAGCGTCTCCTCGTCTTCTAAACACCAGTCGGCATTCAGGTCTTATGGTAGAGCCCGATTCTCTGTGTTTTTTCTGAGTTTACAGTGACCTGTAAAGGAAGAGACAATGGCTTGACATTTTTACGGGCAAGTTTTAGTAATTCCTTGGTTGTGGCATAATTCGATGAAATGCACTCTTTCACATGCACCAAACCAGGACAGTTATTCCTGTATTGCAGCACTTTCCCATTTGCCCAGATTTCGGTTTGTGGCTTTTTTTCCAATGAGCGGGTGTAACCCGAAGAAGGCGACTCCACCAGAAAGACCTATTTGTGCCTCCATGTGAATTTTTGCCCCTCTCAGTCAGGTTGCACCCTAGTAAAAAAGTTCGCAAATCTGACTGCGATTAATTATTACCGACTCTGGGGTCCGTCCAACTAATCGACCCCAAAGTGCGTCTAACCTCTCTTCGTCCACTGCCGAGCAGTTGACAAGAAGGTGGACAGGGTTTCCTCCGCACTCTCACACTTTCTGGCACAGGGAAGAATAGACTAGCCCCATGCGATGCATATGTTTATTCAATGCGCAGTGCCCAGTTAAGAATTCCTGTGAATAATCTCAAATCTGTCCTTACTCATAAGACTATCTCATGGAACTTTCCTCATTCCGGATGAAGCTCTAGAGATTTACAGTGGCCTTAGTATAGCAAAGGCATTAATTCGGGCGAATCCATTCCAAATAGAACAATTGCCTAAGCGCAAGTTGGATCTGACAAACGTTTTTATGCTGCCATATAAGCTACTGCACGTTATTCTGGACCTGAGAACGGCAGCTTTGCTAGAGCCCCTTGCTAACGTGTCGGCTTTTTCATTACCTTCTGATCTCAGAGTGAAACTGGCGTCCATCTAAATGTAACATTTAGATTATGCCGCCAGCTGTTTAAGCTTTCTGTGGCACCGCAGAGTCAAATGCCGGAGATGATTTATACCCCTTCATTCTTGCGCAGGCAGTTTGAGATGCCCTCAGCACAAGTCTAGATGGCAATAATTTCGGCCTGAAAAAAGAGGCGCTTAGGCGATTTGTTGTTGTAGCTCATTAAGTGTAATGCCAATGGCTTGAAATTGCTCCGCAGCACCGTTTTTGGCAAGGATGTCTGTTACCTTATTTCCGAAAATGGGTAAGTGTCCAGGTATCCAGATTAGGAATAGATTATTGCCCATTCTTAATGTGTCTAAAGAATCCTACACCTAACAGCTACATAAAAGAGCCGCTGTTAAAGAAAATACGTCTAACTAAGAGGACAAAATTAAAGGGCACCTTGTAGGACAAGATCGCAGTGAAACATATCCGCATGACCACCTCAACCCTAATCTAGTCTAGTGATTCTGCAGAAGTAACAGCATTATTGAATCTGATCTCATAGAAATGCATACCATATTGACCTTTATAATTCTGTTTATTTCTGTATATGGTAAAAGCCATTTTAAAAAGGTAAATACATACAGGGTAGGCATTAAACTAAATATTAATTTTAAAAAAGTTCTATACGAATCAGAAAAATATATATTAATTTTACAACGTTTACCGTTTTTGTATTTCGGTATAAAGATATATAATACATCAATACAGATGTCCCAAAAAATAACTCCAATTCTATTGTGAACAGAATACATGATTAGTAGCTGTTGAGTTTGTTAATATTGTGTTTACATTTCAATGATAAAAGATGAAATTCAGTATATGTGTAATATATTGTTCCGAATTATAAAAAACAATTTATTTTTTAGGATCCGATTATAAGTTTTTTCCAACACGCTATTAGAGTTGAATTTCCGATATCAATGGTTACAAGATTATGTCAGGAGCATAAAGAATTGTACTATTATCTCCGATATTGCAGCAAGGGTGAAAATACATAGTAATCGGGCCTAAAATTGTTATTGTGGTACACCAATGTTAGCAATCGTTTTATTCGACTGATAACGCAGTACATTTCTTTTCTTTATTTCTCTTTGTGAATCAATACCAAGTTTATTTTATTTTCACTGCTCCAATATGTTAACAACAAAGATTAAATTTCATCCATCACAAAATAAAGCAAATCACAGTATGGATTTAATTTGTTTTATTTGCTGCTTGTGTTATGGTAATAATAACTTATGCTGACTAAACCGCGCTTTTTCTTCAAAAAAAGCGTTTCCTTATTGTTGGTTTGAATATCTCTCTATTCTGAAAAAAAAATCCTAGAGATATAAAAAATGCCTTGAATGCCATTTAACATTAAATACTAATAAGCTGAGATGTATATTTATTATATTCCACCAGCGTACTTAACTAAATAAATAAAACACGGTTATTCAAAGATAATTGGTTTTAATGAGGTAATTCTGAAATATTCACGGATTGATAATTATCTATTGTTTTATATATCGCACTCAAACATTTCCGGTTATCGCCATCCACTTCAACTTTTATACTTAACGTTGCACGACACGGAAGGAAAGTTGAAACTGTGCATGTATACAAAAATGCTTAGTGGAGTTTTCTCGCAAGGAGTCCTAAATATTTCGAATGCGCGCTTCCGAACGCAAATAGCCATCGCAGTAATTTCTTAGTTTACCGCCGAATTGGTTACCGCAAACTACATAGCAGATCATTAGCATAAAATGTCATAAAACCATTACTTGTTCCTGGAAGGCTGTGCAGACATTATTTGTACGTGTATATATACGTAGACGAAACTTCGGTTTTATCGTTGCTACCGACAACAGAAAATAGTGCCCTAAATCTTATCGCGAGGATATCTCCGGCAAAATATTTGTGTTCGAGATAAGCACGTAGCAATTGAGATTGTATTTCGTATGTAAAAACGCGTGGGGCTTTCCTACTGACCCGACAATAAACGTAATGTTTGAATGGTTATTTTATGCGATTCAATTTAAAAAGGAGATCGGATAAAATCTAAGCAATCTACACTGCGCGGCTATTGAGTTTAGGACAACGAAAAAATTACTATAAATAAATAAAAACGGCGGGCATTCGAAAGAAAATAAAAATATAAACAAATAACAAGAAGAAATAAAAAATAAAACTAAACATTCTCATTAAAATATTACACTATCTCTTGGTCAAAACTAGGTCGAGAGAACTCGTTAGGTGGGACCTGCAAACACACACACTTCATGGGTCCAGAGCCGTATGTGGAATTCCTAAGGATTCGCAGAATCTTGGATGTTAGATAAAGAAAGTAAAAGAAATGGAGGTTTTGATGAGGTCACTCTATACCAAGGCTGAAGGGGATGGGGTGTTAGTTTCTCTGATAACCTACTCAGGTGCAGTAAAAAAAGCAAAGTTAAAACCATTGCTGGATTGGTAACTGGATACTGTCCCCTGAAAAATAATCTATACAACACAGGCTGGCTAAGCGAACCGTGGTGTAGAAGATTCGCACTACAGGAGGAAACGAGTTATACATGTAATCTGCACATGTGAGGAACTGAAGGGTGCTCAGGCAGAAAATTTCGGGAGAGATTATTGAGCCTCGAAGGTTCTCAAGTTTCCACTGGGCAAGATACTAGGCTTTATAAAGAACACCAAGCTGCTCGAGTGGAAATAAGAGAATTAATAGGGACGGTACAATGAGCACGTAGCTTAAGTGCCCATCCTAACTTTAATGAATAAATGAGTGAATCTTCTTGTGGAAGAGTCCTCTTTTGGCTTTCAATACGACCCGGACCACTCGTGGCATGCACTCTGTTAATTTTGTCAGAGTTTCCTGGGAAATGTTGTTCCATTCGACTTGTAGAAGTCGCCACAGGTGCTCTTTCCAAGTTGGGCAAACTTTCCTTACTCGCCTGTCCAGCTCATTCTACAGTAATTCGATGGGGTTCAAATCCGGAGTCTGCGGAAGCCAGAACATGATTCCCAAAACATTGTCCTCTGCTTGAGATGCGAGATAATCTTTGCAGATTCGTGCCGTGTGCTTTAATTCATAGACTAAGGTTTGAAATAGGTCAAAAGGAAAAGGTGGGAAGGGGAATACAAAATAAAAAAATACAAATAAACAATGTAGTACATGAGATTACAAAAGAAAATCGACTTAAATATAGCAAAAGAACTAAAGTAAAAATGAAATGACAGAAATTAAAATAAATATAGTTCAAAAACAGTAATCCAAGTACTCATTAATTGAATAAAAACACTTAGTTAACAACCAAGTTTTTAAGGTTTTCTTTAATTTATTTGTATTATATCCTTCCAACTATCAGGAAGGTGGTTTGTAAATTTTTATTCAAGGATATCAAAATACAATCAGCTGTTAATTTTAATTGTTGTCTTCATTAAGTGCAGTTTGGGGTCTCTTATACTGTAAGAATGCTGTGGATTATTAGCAACTAAAATTTGATGTTTATGTTTATGAATTGTAAATAGCGGCTTCTAAAAATATACATTCAATAAAGTTAATATCTTCAATGATATGAAAGATTTCTACAGGATGTTAATTGATTGAATGCCGGCATATCATCTTACTGCTGCTATTCTGTTTATGAAACTTCATTGGCTGACGAGCTGGAGCCCAAAGTAAGATCCATATAGCAGTTGTGACTGGAATTCAGCGAAATATATAATTTTAAGGGAATTAGGACTTACTGATTGTTTAAGTTGCTTAAGCTTTGAATTAAGGTATTTAATTTAGAAACTAAAGACTCGCAATGGTCCTTCCAATTTAGTGAGGAAGCCAAAGTAACGCCCAACAACTTAGCAGACTGAGATGCGCAATAGTATTATTAGAGACCTGTAAACTGGAATAAGAACCGATTTTCTTCTGAATGGTATGCAAACAAAATGTATTTTGTTTTGTAAAATTTAAGGACAAACATTCGCACAGCACCCAGTTATAACATTCGATTCAACATATTGCTAGCGAGATTCTCAACATCTTGCTCGTTACAAGCACTGAAAATGGTTGCATCATCGGCATATCATACCACATTGTAATCTACTAGAAAATCACAATGTCGTTAATAAATAATGAAAATAATGTCGGGCCTAGAAGCGGAACCCTGCACTACGCCAATATTGCTCGGTAAAAGAGAGGATCGAATTTTGTATTTGTATTTGAATTTTATCACTTCGATTTCAACAAACTGAACTCTGTCAGCGAGATACGAAATTATCCAGTCATATCGAAAAAAAAAAAAATTAAATTATACTTATTGTCCTAACGTCAATGGCCGGTAGTGTATATAAATGTGTTTGATTTCTGAGTTCCTCAGCTAAAATGGGGTATAAAAATGTTTGAACGATTTATATTCGCTAATGTATACATTTCTTTATCTCTGATTTCAGGTTAAAGAATTTATTGTAGCCTAAATCATTTATTTGCAATTTATCTTACATGCTTTCAATATGTACATTGCGAACAAGCGCAGCTTATTTCATGTTGGGATTACCATAATCAACAAACTTAAATTTCCGTCAATTACTTCCACTTTCGCAAAGTTAAAATATGTTACCTACTAATTTATATTACATTTTAACACGTCTATATGGAAATTACTAAAAATTATCGTAAGAAATTGAAATTTCCCTATTAGATTAGTTATAAACAAGAGAAATAAGAAAGGTTAAAAATAAACAAATTCAGCCTGTTAATACAACCAGCCGAAAAACGAAATACATGGAGTAGCAAGCAGTAAAAAAAATTTCAGAATAAACTATTGCCATGCGCTCAAATATAGAAGAAAACAGTGCTTATGTATTTATAAGAGTTGACTAATTTGAATATCTTGGGAATAATGCTGACAGCAAAAAGATTGAAAAACCTATCAAAGTTAAACCGTAGATGCTTAAGCTTATGACAATCACAAGACCTAATGTTTCTGTATAATAGCAGAACATAGATTATCATTAAAGCGCGGGCGAGAATAAACACTAAACGAAAACCCCGGAAAAACTTTTTACCGTAGATTCCGGCCGTGAAAGGCGGATGATGATCAATAAACGAGGAGCCATCACGAAGGAAACTTCGACCTCGCCGCTGAAGATGTTCACCGCAGTTGCGAACGAAACGTATGGAAGTAATTCCACAGGACTACGGCCCAACAGCCCGGAAAAAAACTTTTTACGATGAATAAAGATTGTTTGTTGTAATAAATTAATTGCATATAAATACATAGCTGTGATTTAAGAATTGATTATTATTTGAAAATATGACTATGTTATTTGTTTCACATAAAATTATAATGCCTTTGTTCTTTTAAACTACCATTTTATTACACAATTAGTGCAACTTTATAAATACACATTAATATAACTAACTTTTTATGTCACATTACAAAGGGTCGATTCGTTACTAGGCAGCTGACAAGGTATCTTGACGGTGATTTAGTGAATCTACGAAGTGCCTTATGCACCGAGTAATAAATGTCAATGCTTACAATCTTTAAGTAGATTAAAACAAAGAGGTTCTTAGGATGGAAAAGTATCCTATGTCGTATTTAGTAAAATTTGCAAAAATAAAAGACTTTACTAATCCTAAAAATTAAGATTATATATATTGCATTTCTTTTCACATTAAATTTAAAAATATATAATTGTGTAATTTATGCCGGGGAGAGTAGAACAATACGTATACATATAAAATACTGCCTGCATTAATATTAGATTATTCCACCTAAATGTTTCATATATTTATTTGCAATAGCATTATTTTCCGTTAAATTGAAGACAATAGTTTTAAAATAAGGAAACACAACTTCGAATTTAAATTCTTGTTAAGTATATTGATACTTCAATAAAAAATAGTTTTCATTGTTTTTCCTTGTTCACCTACTACCCCGCTTTATATATTCCATAATGTTATTATAAATTTTAAATGTCCAAGGTAAAAATCTCTGAAACCATTAATTAATTTATTTATATATTAATAGAAACTTGAATGATACAAACAATGTATCCAATCTTACTACTTGTATGTAACGGTTCGCCGATTCATCTTCAATAATCTCCAAATAGATCGCATACCGTTTGGAATTTATAGTATAATCTAAATATACCAAATAAACCATAAACCTACTGCGAACTATTTCAACTATTTGTAGCCGAGTCACGTTTGAAAACGTTCACCCGACAACATTAACAAAATGTTTTAATATCGAACTACACACAAGATATTCAATCGTCTATGTAATCACGTATTTACACGATGCACACAACATGTAATCGACGCAAAGAAGTTATCACGTAAACAATTTTATTTACATCTGAGTAATTATGTAAATCAGTATATTTAGTATACTATATCACAAACGGATTGGGTTAGCAATCAGACGCGCTGTAGTCTGAAGAAGAAACACGAAATATTTTATATTCGCGGGTTTATTAGTTATTCAGTCTGCGCAATGTGACTAATACAAAATGGGAGATAACAACTTATTAACATACACATATTATAATGTGTGTCTGTGTGGCATTTTGTATTTCGAAAATTAATATGGAATGTTCGTACACCAGGCACACTTCTTTCTTATAGATAATAAATTAGGTACAGCGTGACTACACAAAAAAAGAAAACGAATTAATTATGTGACGTAATTATTTGGAAATCTTTCGCTAATATAAATAAATTTACTGAGATTACTAAATACGTTTTAAATTGCTACTATGTATTTTTCCGTCATTACTAGAGATAGGCATCGTATATGGAATGATGACTCATCTCGTCATTCACAAGGGAGGAAGAACGATAACTTTTTGTGACTTTTAGCTGGGTTGATCGCAACTTTTTAATCAAAAAGTGCTTATTAAGTATACTCCATAACTCTTGAGAGTGCTATACCAGAAAAATAATTTGTTCAACTTGGTTTTTTTGCATCAGAATGACTATATTTAAAGCAAGCTATGGTAAGCATGTGAACTTTTTATCTTTGATAATTTTTTGCGAAAAAAAATCTATCTTGGCCTTCGATTCCGTGAATCAGAATATCTTTCAAGAGAAGTTATGGCATTAGGGGCACTCCATTGAACCTTCTGAGATCTTACCTTGCCGGTGCAATTAACGGACTGGAAAGACATACGATCCTCCCTCGAAGAGATTAAATCCGGCGTTCCGCAGGGCTCCATCCTGGGGCCTCTTCTCTTTCTAGTTTATGTTAACGATCTTCCAACCAATGTCGGAGCATGTGAGGTCTGCCTCTACGAAGATGACATATTCAATATCCGAATTCCTGCAATTCCTATAGTGCAGCAATGTTGTGTTGTTCTGTTAGTCCCTTATGACAATTGATGTAATGGTAAAATTGCAAAAATTAATGTATCTAAATATCTATCTATTTAGAGATTATAACACCCCGTCATTTTTTTTATTGCTGTAGATAGATACAGCACGTCACATCACATGATTTTACACAACTTTCACATAAATTAGATTGTGCGGTGTCAGATGTGACATACAGGGTGTATCAAATAAAAAAGTAAATTTTGTTTGGGTATTAACTACACAACATATAAAGCACAAATTCGCCGAAACCGGATTTCATCATTAAAAAATAAAAAAAAAGTTAAATTTAGAGCCAAAAATTCTTTAGTCCGGGCCTGATGCAAGGAAACGTCATGTTAAGCACCCGTTAAAGGTGGTATTATGGTTAATAATATTGCACTCATTTAGTAATTATTCTTAATGGTATGCCGTAAGCTTCATTTAATGTCATTCTGAATAAATCAAGGCCAATCGCCAGTTGTTGCCCTGTAAAAATAGCAAAACTGAGGCATTTTAATTTTCTTCTTTTTATAAAATAAACATTCCTTATTTGTTAAGAGCATTCTACGTAAGTCTACAAAGCATTATTTTTAATATCCTGATAAGATTCGAGTTTCACCGGATATGCGACTTCAGTAGTTACAAAAAACGTAAATATTTTTCTTTTGCTTTGTCGAATCGAGTGTTAGTTGTTAATAATAGACGGTACCACATGAATCTGAGTTATTTCTTTTGGATTTCTTTAAATCAAATAACGCAAAATGAATTGAATCGAATTACCACAGAAATAAATGTAGATACAGAAATTTGCAAACAACGCTCTTTTACTATATATGTCACGCGAAAATGAATCTGTACATTCCCGCGCTTTTGCCGATGCCATCAAGCTTCGATTTTCTTTATATGAAAGTATGATGCTCCTGAAAAGGATCGTTTTTTCGAGACGGGAAGAATTTAAATAAAATGTTCGAAGTGGCTTGCATTCCAAGCGGCGATCCACACAAAACTAACAGCGGTAATGGCTGAATGATAGTGGTATGTGGGGGTATACCCGCAACAGCATTTAGGTTGGGCACAGGTGCGGGTCTAGCCCAAGGCATTTACAAAATATTTTTTTTCTCGTTAATGCTTATAGATAGATCCCCTGTGCATTAAGACTTTTCGATCGTATATGATTACAGCTGCTACATATTATTATATTACTCTAATATCTGATACACCCTGTTATAAACATCAGACATTAATCTAAACAAGTCTATAAGTCAACAAGTTTATTAAATCGGTAAGACACTCTTTCACTTATATTTGATTATTAGTAAAGTGGTTTCTACATAGTCTCTATTCCCTAGAGTAAAAACCGATTTACATAATGATAAGATGAGTCATCCCATTTGCGACACCTCTCCCTGGTCATACATAACCCACAACGGTCATATTACTAAAACATCATATAAATTTGCTTGTTTTTATAAACAGAATTATCTGAAATATGAATCGCCAAATGCTGATATTACATTTCCTTAAGGCAGCTGCGGATTGCTGCGTGTTCTTTCGTTCTTTGCTAACCAGTTGTTGCGTTTATGTGTCGCAATAAAAAGAAGGTTAGTATAATTGTTATGCATACAAGTAACTGCGGCAAGAAAACGTGATCTCCTCCTACTCGATGCGCGGCCGTACAGCAATGAAAGGAACTCATTCAATTGAAGGAGGATATTAACGTGTAAGTGGTAGGTGTATCATATTTACATTTTATAATCACATAATCATATATTTTAGATAGAAAAATTGTACCTACAGCGTAAAATAATATTAAGATGGAGCAACTGATGCATTTAGATAGTCATAAAATGACATCTTTACAATGCAGACATTGAATAAATAAAATAACTATACCAATTATATACTAACAAACAAAAAAAAAAACGATATATCCGGTGTTCCTAAGACAATGACTCAGCTAACCCACTTTTAAAGCATTGTTTAAAGAACATGCTGTAAGATATTTAATTCAAACATAAGGCGAAATCCTCTTTAATTCTTACATGATGTTATTTAATATTACTCTGATACTATTTCGCCTTGATTAGGCGTTATCAAACAGGATCTATACAAAATAAGCACCCACATAAAGAATAATATAATATTAAATAGAAGTTATGTATAAATAAAAGAGATTTTTTATAGAATATATGTAGGTGAAAAAATAATAATTTTAATATTAAACATGCAAACATTGTTTTAAAGTATTACAATTGAGTAAAAAATGAATGGAATGTTAATTAAAGGTTTTAAAGTACGAGTTTTTTTGAAAAACTTAAATTGAAAGTTAGAAAATTTAAAAACAAAAATCGAAGACACATATTTCAGGATGCTGATTGAGCTCACACTTTTGGATTTTTAAGATGGACCACCCGTATATGTTGATAATTTTTAATTAATTCTAGAAAAAAAAATACGTAAATTTGTCATTTTTTGACTTGAAGAATGTTATTGTTATTTATTTGTTTAAAAGATTCATTTTAGAAATACAGGTTGGTTTTAGTAAAGATCCTAAATACTGTCGGAAAACAATTGAAATAAAACTTATTTCTGCACCTGTATTCAGTATAGAAAAAAATTGTATATAAATAATACAGGACCGTATTTATGAAAAAAAAAAGAAAAAGAAACCATCAAATCATGGTTCTTTAACGCCAAAACGCCGTATTTTAAATTTGATACACCGTTCATAATCAAGTTATTTTGTAATACAAAAATCTTAATACATTTTTTATCATATTTTTAAAACAAAATGTCCTATCCATTTATCTCTTTCAGTGAAATGTATAAACAACAAACAAATTAAAACAACTGATTTAGTTGGTCGTTCTTCACTTTATTTTTTAAAATATCTTTAGACTACATGTTTCGGTAACAATTTGCCATCTTCGGGTCTAAATTATGTCAGAGGAAAATACAAAATAAGAAGAAGAATACATACTTTAAGTCATAAATTCACAATCCTGATTTCTGAATAAATATAATTTATAATCAATTGTTATCAAGATAAAAATTAGGACTTGTTGTTGTTTTGGATTTTCCTGTGACGTGTTTTAAACCTGAGGGTGGCAAGTTGTTGTCGAAACATGTAGCATAAAAATATTTCAAAAAAAAAATAAAGGAAAAAGGATGAAATAAACAGTTGTTTTCATTTATTTATTGTTTTCCAAATGTCAAAAACCAGCTTATTTTTCGTATATCTTCGGAACTGCTAGGAATTGTTTATTTTTTTAATGCATCTGACCAGTGTCTAAACACAACTTTTTCCCTATTTAAATCGATTCTTTATTTTCTATACTTCCTGAGATAGCAGTGATGTCCATATCAAAACCATCCTGAATATTTAATATGAATTATTTGTGGTATATTTTTTCAAAATTATTTCAGGTACCTTTATTCTAAGTTTAGCCACTTGCTTGTGAGACACCTGTACAACTAGATTTTATCCCTCAAAAAGTCCAAATCATCTTGAGATGATTTCTCCTTCGCTTTATTTTAGCTTTCCATTGTTTGTATAACCACCTTGTCTGTTCAATATTCACAAGTTACTTTACAAGCCATATGACTTTAGCCACTACGCTGTAGGACAGCCTGTATAAGTAGATGCTATGCCCCAAAAACCTGGGGGTTGGGAGTACTTACCAGGCGCGTCCCCGGGGTAGTGGATAGGGGAAAGGCCATCTTGTCAGGGTTCGCTCAAGACGAGATGGTTAGTGGCGGCTATAAGTTAGTCCTTTCTGCTTAAAACCGGAGCAGGGTGAATGAAGACCATTGCAGTGAACCACTCCCCTCTCGACCGAGCTGTCGTCTCGTGGCTAAGGGCTTGCCAGGATTCTACAACGATGCCAGTTGTTGCTCTCGGCTACCGAAAGCCCAACTGTTAAACCAGGCCCCGAAAGGGATAACGGGTCTTGGATTAACTGCACGGACCGAGAGGAGACAACCTCAACAAAAACCAACAAACAAACAAAAAAACCCAAATCCTAAGGCGAACTAGACTGATGGGATGCGTGGCTGGATAGAAGACCAGTCTACTAGTCCAACCTTGAGGCCCCTGACGCGCCCCATTGTATTTAGCCTTACTTCTGCATGTGGAGCTCTATGGAGGTGGACGTTTTTTTCCCTAGCTACTCGTGGGATCAACCATGAAGACGCAGAACGTTTATTAGCGGGACGACACCGGTAATAAACAGGAATTGGAGTAGGGCCTCCATAAGAAGTATTCCACTTCCAAGTGAGGAGATACCTCACAAGAAGGAACAAAGGGAGGAGCAAAACGACTGGAGCAGATTGGGAACAGGATGGCATCCATTCCCCTCTCAATTGCGTTAGCACTGTGCCACTCAAGGGGGTCACCTGGGAGCACGTGAGCAGTGAGACGTTAACTTAACCTGGGCCATTCTGATATCCACACTCTCTGATAGGAATAGGATTTGGAAGGCCAGCTTGTAAAACAGCAAGAACAGGGGGCACAATAGATCTTTTATGTCGCATATCACCCTTGCAATATATGCATACATACATGCCCCAAAAAAACAAATCAGCTTGGAATGATTTTTCTTTAGCTTTGCATCGTTTTATAACCAACTTGCCTCTTCAATATTCAACATATTTTCTTTTTAGATGTTTCATTTTGACAAATGTCTTACGCGATTTCTTTTGACGAAAATAGCACATAAAATTCTAGAATATTTCGTAGAGTGTTGATGTTTTTAAATACTTTCAAGTGTTCAAGGTGTAGCAAATAAAATTAAAAAAGATTTTTTTATATAAAAATGATTAATTTGGTAGTTATATTTAAAATGTTATTCTTAAATCAAAGTATCACAAAATACGCCTGGTGATTCCTATTTAGAATCAGAAAACTAAATAATTTCCGATTAAACTGTTAGTAATAAACATTTATTAAGTGTAATATTTCATACCCAGTTTCCAAAATTTTGTTTGTCTATTGCAAATATTTTAGAACTATGGCGGAAAACTTTCCAGTAGCGCCCCAACATATGTATATTAAAAAATAATAACTGGTTCCAGTTTTAGTTGACTAAGCAAATTCTACAAAACCAAAAAGTTTTTTGTGTTTATTTGTACTTAGGTAATATCAAATCATGGCTTGCTCGGCATTAAAATGGACACTGATAGAAATCCCATAATAAGAAAAAAAGATTTCTAGATAAAGATTCATATGTCTATCTTATGCTTAAGTAACTGATTCAAAAACAGAATTTCCGTATCAGTAAGCATAGTACTTTTTTTGATAGCATACACATCATAGTTATTTTATCCAGATCTCTTCTAAAAATGCGATGTTAGTAAAGTATTTTGATTATTAGGATAGAGTGACTTCTTTTCACATTTCCTCATTATAATAAATTTGTTTTTAGTATTGTAAAATAATAATTGTTAAATACCTACTTAATTAAACATTATTAGGTCATATTTCACAATTCGCTGATTCAATAAATGTTGTTATCACATTCTCAGAAAAGAAATATACTTAATGTGCTGAAATATAAATGAATAAATAAACTTTACATAACATAACATACCATTATATAGTACAAAAAATAACAAAAGCCATATTTATGTTATTCTATTCTGTACAGTGATATTCCAATTCGTCTTTCGCGTAACTATGGTAAGCACGAAGGACGTAAAGTACGAATAACTACTCGTTTTTATTGCAGAAAAACTTTCTAAATTGCAATATCGATTCCAATTGCGTTTTAAGGTTCTTTTCCCGAGATCAAAAACGTCTGCCAAAAATGTGTTTCGTTACACGCCGCTGGATCGGGTTATTTCAAATAGTTTATTGCGCCATTATTAAATTAAAGATGTCCAACTTGTTCTTAAATTAGTTACCATAGGAAATAGCGGAAACGAAGGAGCATTCTTTGCTCTGGTTCCAAATATTAACGAATCGATGAAACATAACCTAACAAAGGAATTGTTTGTAAAATTAATTTATCACTTCGAAGTGATTAAGATAGGTAATAAACAAATTACAAACGGAATCATTTTTGATGTGACTCACATAAGATTAAATTCGCTTCAGTTTAATCATAGAAAAATGTAACCGGAAAACGTTGTGTGTCGTACAATAAGTCGTAGGTTTCTTGGACTATAAACGTTAAATAATTGTTTATAATACCTACCAAAATAAAACCTGGAAATATAGTTTATTATTTATCTACTATTAATGTATAATAAACTGTATTTCTACGTGATATTTTTTTCGTTGATTGCACTATAGATATAAACAGCATAAACCAATATTAAGCGTTTATTTATTCAACTATTTGTATGCTGGTAAACTTTTGTTTTGATGATTATGACGCCGATATTTGAATAGTGTAAAAAAGAATATGTATATTATTACAAGTTAATATACTTTTATATCTTGACTATTTATCGTTTTAAAACATTATATATGCTCATTCAATTATTAGTGCATTATGAAGCGAACATTGTGTGCGATTCCGTGTTTTAAATAAATGATTAAAGAGAGTTTCAGTTTTACTCCTTTCTTTGTTATAAGTTTATGTTGTCAGTTAATTCGTCTATGTAGCCGGTTCGTACGAGAGCACGTATAACTTGAGCACTCACACACAAGATGAGCATACACACTGATTACTACATAGAGTGAGTTTTTTATCTTGAGACAACGGAATATCTCTAAAACGCTGCATCAAATCTTAATAAAATTTGTTATAATATACGGGGCTCACTGAATGGTGCCAAACTCGCACTGCCAAAGTATGTAGTTTTTGTTTGAAACTTTTTTTTCAATTCGTAACAGATTGCGCTATAATCGCAAAAAAAAACATGATTGTGAACGTCTAGAAAAAAAATACACAAAAAAATGAAGCAAATGATTTTGTGTTTTTTTTTTATTTTTACATTAAATAACATTTCAAAAAGCCATTCAACAACGAAGAACTTTACTTTACACACACAACAGTTTCGAACACATGGGTTTCTGAAATGTTAGTTTATGCTAAAATAAAAAAACACAAAATCATGTTGTGCTTGCTTCCTTTTTGATTTTTTTCTAGACTTCACATATGTTTTTTCATTACAGCACAATCTGTTACGAATCTAAGAAAAAGTTCAAACAAAAAACTACATACTTTATGGTGTAAAATTCGATCTGCAATACATAATGGTTCCTTTGAGATTCAATGTTGTCCCCCCACTTTGGGGGTTGAGTGGGTTCGAGTTCGACACCATTCAGTGAACCCCTACATTATAACAAATCTTATAGGATCTTTTTTGATTTGATGCAGTGTTCTAGAGATATTCGTTGTTTCAAGATAGAAAACTCACCAGTATATATAACGTTGGCTCAGGTGTTTTAGTGATGTAACGAATATTCGCATCGAAATTCGCATCGCAAGAAAATAGCGGAATTTCGAATATAAAAGTTACCTTTAAAATGATATTTAGAAAAAAAAAAACTTATTTCAAATTCATTGAAATCCTAACAACCTTTGACACAAATTTTCAGTTTATTAGAATACATCATCAACTCAAACTAAACTGAATGACAAGAAAAATGAAAAAGTTGAAACGATTCGTTGTATTTGTAGTTCCTCGTGATGGAAAATTTAATTCTCTGGTTGCTCAATGCAATTTCTATATTTGTAAACAGAAACTATAGATGACGCTATTAAATTAAAAGTAATATTCGCATTCTTGCATTCCGAATGTTGTGAACATTCGCATTCCGGATGTGTAAAATCGTATTCGTTACATATAGTGTGTTTATGTGCGTTCGCGTTAGAATCGCCGTCGTCACTTGAAAATTTAAGCGTGCTCACATTGTTTCTGTATGCTCATTGCTCTCGTCTGGATTCGGCTTAATGTTGGTTTTATAACATTTCAACGATGCTGTTGGAATATTAAATAACTATTAAAATTCATGTTTTTTCTTTGTCTGAGCCGGTTCATATTAATACAGAAACAAACATGTCTTTGTTTTACTCAGTTTAAAACCCCATTATAGTGCAACTCGTGCAAACTGTTATGCAAAATGCTACAACAATTTTATGGAAAAAAGCTACCTTTTATCTTAATTCTTACCTTACGAAATACAATTACTATAAAATAATGTGTAAAACACTGAAGTAACAATTTTTATAAAATTACTTACAAAAAAATACATTTCAAAGCATTATCTATAAGTTCTGTAATACTAAAATAGAAAAGTAATTATTTCTTCAGGCATAGTGGATATCAATTTGGAGGTCGCTCGTACTGTGGTGCTGTGTACATGTTTATCTTACGTAACTTGATTTAGTTAGTTTCCTTCGTATAAAGACTAGAATCCATGGAGACAATGGTTTGATAAAAAAAACTATCTTAAAATATTCTGTATGCATTTTTCTCAATTCATAATTAAATCATATTTCCATTTCTCTGAATTGTAAGAGAACTCAATGAATATTGCATTTACCACTGGCTGAAGCATTCTGACATTTTCCCATATGTATATACATTTTTCTATTCCGTGTTGTTTTCCTGAGTGGCACTTTCTGACTCTTCTGGATTGTTCCTCCATTTGATTGTGGGTTTGAAGCTGAGATTCGAGGTCTGAGCAATTATGTCTAAATTTTATTAAATGAGTTACATTCACATTTTGAGTTACTTTATATTGAAAATGACAGTTGAAATGTGAAATTTTAACATGTATAAGTTGGTAGCCCGTGGTTGGTTGTTCTTACTCCTATGATAGCGGGATATTTAGAAATTGTTTTTGAGAATTTAAGAATCCGAAATATACTGGATAGTGGTTAATGTGTGATTTAGACATTCCAAATAAAATTACTCCTCTTTAATATGTTTCTTGAATATAAAACTTGGTTTTTTTTTTTTTATAAATTTAAATAACATATTGTTAATTCACTGGTTTTTTAATAAAAGCTCACTTGATTACATTGAATTTAAAAATTGACTATAATTCAATTTTAACAAATTAAAACATATTTTTGATTGAAATGTTCTGCGATAATGTAAATTATTTTCTCTTTTTTCTGAGAGCGCTTTTTTTGTTGAAAAGGATTATAATTGTAGTGACAAAAAATGTTATGTCTCTTAAGAAAGAGCTTTACAATAACCAATCCAAAATATAGAAAAAATATTAACACAGTAAAATTAATTTACAAAAAAATAACTATCCTTTTCCGTTGATCAAAAAATCATTAAAAATAAATACATCAACACTTAACAACCAAACAAGTCCTGTATAAAAAACACAAACCCAAATACCTAAATATATTTAGCATCCATTGTTGCAGACTTATCTGAAACTTAACAAAATACTTTACCCCACAAATAACTTCACACAAACCACAAAACTGAAATTTGTTTTTTAAGATTAAAAACAGATTCTTACAAACCAAGTCATTATATACAAATCCCCTCTACAATCATTGGTGACTAGGACAAACGTCACAACAACTCATAATAGAATTAAGGTCCAAATATCAGAATAATCTTACTTTCAAAACAGCATATAATTACCATGGTATACCTTTAATTCAATAAGAACAATTTAATAAAGAAACAATATAAAGACGAGCATATTTAAAAGTTCAATAAACAATATAAAACTCATGATTAAACAGAATAGAAATTTATCCCAAAATATGCACCCATCATTTAAATCCACTTTTCGCGTTCTATATATTACATTACAAAACATTTTAAAAAAACTGTAAAAAAAAGCCGCATCGCTGAGCGGGCCTTGCGTTTGTTTGGAATATAACGTCGGCACTTTAAAACTGTAGTACGCTCACAATCAGTCCAAGAATTTTATGTTGACAATACTATAGTTATTATTACATTAGAAAAATGTAAAATTTTAAAGTAATCTTAAAATGTGGTGTCGCCCGTAAATGTTGTAATATACACTCAGCTTATTTAATTTAAAGAAATTTTAAATTAATTAGCAATTTATTAAATTATAGATAAAAAATAAATTGTATTTAAAAAATTTCTGAAAGAAAGACAATACGAATAAAATCTTGTGAACCGTTCAAAGAATGCTTTAATTGGAAAAATATTAATTTCACTTTTAAACAAAAAATAGCCGCTTGACCTCAAGAAAAAAGAAGAACATAATGAAAACATAATATTATACAAGTTAGTGATTTAGGAGACCAGTTGTACATCCACCTCGGCAAGCCTGCTACAACTGTCGAGAAAATATAAATANTTTCTTCAACTGGGTTTCCGTTTTGCATCTCTTCTTGCAGGAGAGCAAGTATAAGCAAGGCTCCTGTTTCCTCGGGTTCCAACATCATACCGACATTCCGTAAGGAATAAAAATAATCCAAAAATTGTTATATGTGAAACCAGCCTTGAGCAAGTCTTCATACGACACTCAAGTAGTTAAGAGTCAACCGGACAACTCGAATCAACCAAACTGCCTCGTATGAAAGAGGTCTTACGATCTCGCTTATAAGTTAGCCGATTCCAAGATTGTGGGAATAACTATCAAAATATAAGCCACTAAATTTCCACAAATAAATTAATGTGTGCAATTCTTTTGCCCACGAATTCTAGCCCTGACTGAAATAAGTTTGCCAGATTTTCAGGTTATGACTTGTTAATTTCCAAATAGCTTTTACCACAATTGATAAGAGCATCAGATACAGCGCTAGCGTCAGTAACGGTGCTGTGTCGGCTGCTAGTTAGAGAAGAAATTATAAACACACTTTATTATGAAAACTAAATTATTTACAAATTATCCCAACCTCGTGCATCACCTAAGAAAGGTGCTAACACGAGGCTACCTGTTCTTGGTACTGCATGGCTTCCATAACAATTGAAATGTTCCTACCTAATTAAATAATTTCCCTATGATTCTTAATACAAAAATATAATAAGTTGCCTCGCGACATATGAATAGTAGGGGAGGGAGGGGCACGTTGTACAATTTTTAGATTTTGTCAATATGAACAAGCCTATCAACATAATTTATACTTTTGATTGTTTTTATCGATAATATAACTATTCGCTATTAAAATATTTCCAAAAAATTATTGAAATTTACGCTATTTTTTTACTATGGGCAATTTAATTACATAAGTCGATTGTAACAACTTGCCCCCGGTTCGGGGCCAGTTGTTACAGCTTTGGGGCACCTTGTTATGGCAGATAAATAAATAATATCATCAAAGATAAATCAAAATATAATCTTTATTTTTAAACGTTATAACAGAACGAACATTTTAAACAATCTTATAATAATGACACTTCTATTAAACTAAAAAAACTTTGGATACTAACATTAATAAGGCGTTCACTACTATTTAAATTAGATAGAAGAGGATTGAGAAAAATATATAACCATTTTTCATAGAGGTATGTAACAATATCATATACAAGTATTAAATCAGTCTTCATCAGAATTAATGCAAATAAATGAGCAAACGTTTCCCGTTACACATTTGACATGGGCCCACATTTTGCATGATATACATTGTACCCACTCTTCTTTTTTAGAAGTACTGTAACTTTCACTACACACTAAACAATACCATTCATCCGTATCTGAGTCTGAATCTAAATCCAATATTTTTTTCTTCACCTTATCTTTTCCTTTTATCTATTTTCGAGGCCTTTCCTTTACCTTTTCCTTTCCCTTTTTCTCTTCCTTTATTTTTTTCGCAGATTTTTTGTAGCAGATGAACCTGGCACCGATAATTCAATTTCATTTTCTTTTTGAAAGCTTGACGAATCTGGAGTCGGTAATGCAGTTAAACGTTTTTTACAAGCGCGATTCGGGGAAGGTGGAACAGTAATATTTTTAAAGGTATCAGGTGTTGCATTTGTTGCAGTTTCGATTGCCTCTATGATTTCAGTGGTGCTTATGTTCAGTTGAGGTGCAGAATCTAACAATTCCGGATCTTCTAGGTCCAGTATCAAGTTGGATATGCTCTGCAAGGACGTGGAACAACCTGTTTCTGAATTGGGGTATGGAGGATCAGTGACATAAGAAGGTGCAATATCACTATCTTGGAAAATATCACGATTGAAGGGCCATACTCCTGCCGATTTAAATCCAGCTATGATGTTTGCAGGATTTAGGGCAAGTGGCAGTGAATTTTTTACCAGACCTGGGAGATCATGGATTGTCATGGTTTTTCCTGGATAATTATACATCCAGGCTGTCTGTGCTCGATTAAGGTAGTTTTTAAATGGACTATAAACTCCCACATCTAACGGCTGTAGATTGTGGGAGCAGTGCGGTGGAAATGACAGCATGATTACGTTGTTTCCTTTGGCTTTCTCAACGACGTGAATATTTACGTGTGAACTGTGGTTATCCAACAGAAGGAGAACAGATTCTTCGGTGGAAGGTTTAACATGTTTAATGAAATGATCCATGAATATTAAAAATTCTTTTTCGGTCATCCATCTTGAAGCATTACCTGCGCCAATTGCATCTGATGGTCCAGCACGAACAAAGAGGTCCGTATATCTTATTCTGGGAAAGACGAACATCGGCGAGACAGAATTTCCAGCTGCATTTACGGCACATGCGAGCGTTACAAGTGTTCCTCTTTCGGCAGATGTGTTCGCACCTACTTGTTTTTGACCGCGGGCAGCAATTATCTTTTTAGGCTTTTGTACCGTCGTGACACCCGTTTCGTCTATGTTCCATATGCGCGAAGCAGTGAATTCATATTTTTGGAGTAACCCTTGCAGTTTGTCAAAAAAATCTTTAACGTTGGTTCTGTTGAACGACGTTGCTCTACTCAAAGATGTAGCCTCTGGTGTTCTCAGCGACAGTTGAGAATTTTACGCATAAATTGTTAAAACCAGTCCGTCGTACGTACGCGACCGCCACGCATCAGTGAGTGGACATTCAAATAAGATATGCCCAGCTGTATCTACCCCACCATATTCACAAAGCGAATCATTAACCCTCACAATTCTACATAAATATGATTTAAAATTACCGTGACCTGTTATTAATTCTACCGCCTGATACGATAAATTAACTCTCATTTTTCTAAAACGTGTCACGCCACCGATAAGTTTCCTAGTCCACCTCCCATTTAAGGTATTATCCCACCTACTCTGCCAATCATTATCAAGTTTATCCCTAAACGCGTTCTTAACTACACTAACCGAAATTAGCCCAAATCTAATAAAATCTCCCCTAGACGACACCGCCGCTTTCGCTAATTCACCCATCCTCTCATTACCGGCTGTACCTGCGTGAGCCCTAGTCCAAAATAGTTTTATTTCTCCCTCCTGCAACACATCCCAAGTGTGTAACAACAAATCGGTCGGATTTTTTTAAATTCCCTAACGCCTCTAATGCAAATAATAAACGCAGAAAGTCGCGCTTATACGCCGCTTATAAAATGAAAGCAAAAAGCATTGATATTACAAACAGATATAGTCAGAAAGCAATGTGTAATGTGCAATCTGCCCTTTCGGAAACTAGATAATAAGCGATAAACTTAAAGAATATTTTTATAACTTGATTGTCTTCAATCTTCTGCGTCTTATTTTATAATTGAAGGGCTTATTGTAATAACGTGATATGCCTCAAATAAAAAAAAAATGAGTTCTCAAACTTTGAAGTTTTAGGAAATGCATAAAACTGATTACTATTCAATTTAAAATTCAAGTATTTTTGATGAGGTTATCTTGTTTTTGCAACACACCTTTCAATTTACACTTTTATAAATTTTACGAGGAAGTCGTTTGAAATTTTTAATTCCACTGCTGCGTTGCATTGTCTAATTTTTAGTAGTTTTTCACACTTTTCGAGAATCACATTTTTCTTTGAGAGTATACAATCTTAAATTTCCATATAAGAAAACACAATTAATTTCATTTAAAGTTAGAAGAAAAAAACAAGGTCGATCTACTTGTCGTTAGCCTTTTATTTAACATAGGATTTCAACGCAGCACGATTTAAGCTTGATAACAACGTTTTAATTGACCCGACACCTTTTCCTATGAATACGTGTAAGTAATTACCTTATTTACATTATAATTCCATTGGCAATTTCCTGTGCATTATTAACTTTTATAATATCGGCACTAAATCAATCATTAATGACTGACTAACCGACCTGGCTACCATTCCGTAAAGCGATCGTGAGTAGATTTCCCTCACATTCTCGCGGATAGATTAGTTTACCGCCGGATTGTTTCGGCTTTTACTTTACAATGTGCGGGAAGGCTCGAGTTTGTGCCCCTACGCAATCCCATTAGGCTACCTACAGCTTGAAATCGGCTCGCTCATTAAAGTCCAAAGAGCCTCGTTCGCTGACAATTAATAATATATCCTTTTTGCTTTGTTACTTGACGTTAGCGCAGAGGAACGACCTTATGAAGTCACGCAGACATCAAACAATGTATCTCAAATAATACATTTAGATTAGGATCAACCATTAAACAATTTTTCACTGTTGAAGTGAGATGTATGGTATTTTTCATTTATTTTTGATAACTACTTATTTTGAGTGTTTGCCATCTCCGCGCATATCATGGATTTTCCCATTTCCGCGTCCATATTATTACTGGCATTTATCAATTGGCCATTTCCGACTCTATGTACAGTCCCTGGCCATAATATTAGACGCACTTGAATTTTTTCAGTTATTTCGACTGTTAACTTTATAACAATCATTATTTTGTTATAAAAATGTTTTATTTTTTAATTTGCAATCTTAGTAGCTAAACAAACAGAATAAAACTAATTTAAACTTAATAAAAAAAATAAAAACTTCATTCGTATAAATTTTAGAAGAAAATCAATATTTGGTGGAGCCACCTTTAGCGGTGATTAACGCTTGAATTCGTCGTGGCATGCTATTAATTCAGTTCTGAACGGTCTTCTGCATACGTGGGTGACGATTCCAGACATGTATAATTTTTTCTATTAACTGTATTTTTGTGGCAATGGCTTCCTTTGCTGCCTCTCGCTTTACCAGCTCCCAAACATTTTCGATTGGGTTCATGTCTGGGGAATTGCCTGGCCATCTAAGAAGAGGGATGTTACTCTGTTGCAAAAATGTTTTAATGGATCGAGCAGTGTAGCAGGGGGCTCTATCTTGCATAAAAACGAATGGCTCTCCATTTGGAAACCAGTCCTTCAACTGATGGATCATATGGTTTGGAGGACAGGGACAGTAAATAAACTATAATCGTGCACAAAGAACATACATTTAATTAAAAAATTATTACAATTTTTCTAATCAAGTTATATACCGTAAAATGAGGTGAAATTGAGCATTTTTCAACTTTAATTAAAAATAGGTAGTATGTAACGTTAAAAGATCAAAAAATATTTTCTACTATGACATAGGTATTGATATCATCTACAAATATAGTAGTTAAATATCTAATATTTTATAGCCATTAATCAACTTCACCCCGTTTGGGGGGTGAAATTGACTACAGATATACTTTGCTCTTTAAAAATGGTTTTCGGATAATTGGGGTTGACGTGACCTAAATAAAACAATATCTAACTTACAACTAACAGTTTATTTGACTAAATGAAGGAAAAACTCCGTAAAGTTATTTGCAAGGAGACTGTACTATTAATTTGCAAGATATTTATGTATTTATTTTGGTACAAACATTCACTTTAAAGTTAAAAACTGACATGTCAAAGTCAAAATAAAGTTCCCCCTGCTATAAACTTTGGGTTCACCTTCTCTCATTTCGACGTTATACAAAGAAATGTCGTCTTTATCTTCTATACTGGGCCAAATAAACCTGTCAGCTTTATCTCGTTTTAAAAAATTAACATGAATTGCCTCACCATTCACTGATAATACTTTGCTAATATAATGTATGACTGTCCTTTTGGTTTGGTGTTCTACAACCACCCATGAATCCTTTTCTATTTTGTAAACTGTGTATTATTAGTTTCTTCGTCTCTTTCTTCTTCAGTGTCTTCTTCTCTTTCTTCTTCTTTCTCTTCTGCAGAACTTTGTTCACTTTCACTTTGTTCAACAATTTTCCTCTTTATGCTTTGAACTTTACTTGTAGTAGGTAGGAACTCGTCTTCCCTTTTTCAGGAGAATCTTCAAATGCAACGGATCTTCGGAATAACATTTAAATGTTATTCAACTTCTTTTTGCTACAGAATCGCGTTTTTTTTAGGATTTCGTTGATCCTTTAAATAATCGACTATTACTTCTCCTAAGGTTTCTATGCGGACGTCTTCTACATGAGGAATTTTGTTTAAAAGTTTGTCTTTGCACAAAGGAAAAATTTCACTTGAATAAAACCCTTTCTGAGCATTTTTTCGTGCCACATGCATCATTTGGTCAAATAATTTTTTCAGTAGTCTGGGAAAAATACTTTTTTCTACAGATGATAGGTTTGGATTACACTTTTTCCACTCTTGCAATATTTGTTTCAAATAATTTTTCATTGGCCCGAAGAAACTTACATCGAGTTGTTGGCATAAGTATGTAGCATTTGGTGGGAGGCATACAAAATCAATGCTGTTCTCTTTGCAGAGCTTAAGATCTTCTTTTGTGAAGTGGGATGACAGATTGTCTGCAATTAAGACTTTTTTCCTTCTATAAGTTGAGCATAAAGCAAAAAACAGGTTTTGAACCAGTCCGTGAAACAGATAGCATCAAACCAACCGTGGTTGGAACGGTTATATCGTGTCCCTTTCGCACAGCATCTCTTTTCACAGCAAGGAGCTTCCCCTGGACCATTTTCGCGCCAAGAATCCCTCAAGTTCGCAGCGTTATACACAACGTATGGTGGTAAAATATCACCGCTTGCAGAAATACATAGCATAATTGTCACGGCACTTTTTGAAAAATTTATGACATTATCTGGATATTTAACACCTCTTCGGAAAATTAACTTTTTCTTGCCAGGATCATCGCTTAAATTACTTTCATCGTAATTAAACACTGCTTCGGGATTAACACCTTTAAGAGTTTTAGATAGCTCGTTAAAAAAGGATGTTAACATTTCGGAACTAACAGCAGCACGTGACCTCTTAATATTGTTGCTTAAGCGCTCTGATAAGGCATGTTTGTGCCGCGAGAAAAATGATTTTGCCCAATCATAACCAGGTAAATTATTCTTGAAACGTGAGCTCTTTCCTATGCGATCCAGACAAGCTTTTGCACTTAACCTCAAATCTAAGGTGCTTAAAGGAAAGCCCCATTCAGCACATATAATTAGTCCTTCTACAAAATCATTACTTCTGTTTTCGTAAACACTGTTTGACCTCCATGTTTTTTAATATGGCGGCCATGTATTTTATTTATAAGAGTGCCCTTGGGAATGTTATACTTTTTAGAAGCTTGATTTGCACTGATATTCCCTTCTAAAACTTCTGTCACACATTTCTCTAAACTTTCCGCACTATACTCTTTAAGGCGCTTTGTGCCCTCTTTATGTTTATATACTTTCGGCACCAATACAGCCAAAAATTACGATCTTCAGAGCACCCGGGCTATTTTTCATATTTTCGTTATTTTTCTTTGTAGAATTTAGAAATAGAATAATATATAGGATGCTCCATTTAAAATAACACGCTTTCCTATTTCAACTAGTCAAAAATATTTTTAGATTATGCAGCAATGAATTCTGTTATATACAAAAGTTTTTTTGTATAAAACACTTTTTCTTAAAATCAAAAATAGAGCTGTTCTCTATTCGTATCTCTGTGCTTCGCCAAGTATACCGTGCTAAAAGAGCCCTTGCCGATAGTTTTCCCAAAGACGAAATGCTTGGCACTGGTTTTCCCGGCATTATTTACACTATTTCTTATCATGCTGTCGGCGGAGTCTGCTGCAACACACAATGTAAGACCTAACAGATCAACTACCACTGTTTAAATGACAACTCCACCGCGTATAATAAAGATATTTCATTATTACATTCACTTATTTGACTTATTTCAACATTAATTGCGATAACTTACTTGCGTATTCTCTATTCGTATCTCTGTGCTTCGCCAGGTATACCGTGCTAAAAGAGCCCTTGCCGATAGTTTTCCCAAAGACGAAATGCTTGGCACTGGTTTTCCCGGCATTATTTACACTATTTCTTATCATGCTGTCGTCGGAGTCTGCTGCAACACACAATGTAAGACCTAACAGATCAACTACCACTGTTTAAATGATTCAACATTAATTACGATAACTTACTTGCGTATTCTCTATTCGTATCTCTGTGCTTCGCCAAGTATACCATGCTAAAAGAGCCCTTGCCGATAGTTTTCCCAAAGACGAAATGCTAGGCACTGGTTTTCCCGGCATTATTTACACTATTTCTTATCATGCTGTCGGCGGAGTCTGCTGCAACACACAATGTAAGACCTAACAGATCAACTACCACTGTTTAAATGATTCAACATTAATTACGATAACTTACTTGCGTATTCTCTATTCGTATCTCTGTGCTTCGCCAGGTATACCGTGCTAAAAGAGCCTTGCCGATAGTTTTCCCAAAAACGAATGCTTGGCACTGGTTTTCCGGCATTATTTATACTATTTCTTATCATGCTGTCGGCGGAGTCTGCTGCAACACACAATGTAAGACCTAACAGATCAACTACCACTGTTTAAATGATTCAACATTAATTACGATAACTTACTTGCGTATTCTCTATTCGTATCTCTGTGCTTCGCCAGGTATACCGTGCTAAAAGAGCCCTTGCCGATAGTTTTCCAAAAACGAAATGCTTGGCACTGTTTTCCCGCATTATTTATACTATTTCTTATCATGCTGTCGGCGGAGTCTGCTGCAACACACAATGTAAGACCTAACAGATCAACTACCACTGTTTAAATGATTCAACATTAATTACGATAACTTACTTGCGTATTCTCTATTCGTATCTCTGTGCTTCGCCAGGTATACCGTGCTAAAAGAGCCCTTGCCGATAGTTTTCCCAAAAACGAAATGCTTGGCACTGGTTTTCCCGGCATTATTTATACTATTTCTTATCATGCTGTCGGCGGAGTCTGCTGCAACACACAATGTAAGACCTAACAGATCAACTACCACTGTTTAAATGATTCAACATTAATTACGATAACTTACTTGCGTATTCTCTATTCGTATCTCTGTGCCTCGCCAGGTATACCGTGCTAAAAGAGCCCTTGCCGATAGTTTTCCCAAAAACGAAATGCTTGGCACTGGTTTTCCCGGCATTATTTATACTATTTCTTATCATGCTGTGGCGGAGTCTGCTGCACACACAATGTAAGACCTAACAGATCAACTACCACTGTTTAAATGATTCAACATTAATTACGATAACTTACTTGCGTATTCTCTATTCGTATCTCTGTGCTTCGCCAAGTATACCATGCTAAAAGAGCCCTTGCCGATAGTTTTCCCAAAGACGAAATGCTAGGCACTGGTTTTTCCGGCATTATTTACACTATTTCTTATCATGCTGTCGGCGAGTCTGCTGCAACACACAATGTAAGACCTAACAGATCAACTACCACTGTTTAAATGATTCAACATTAATTACGATAACTTACTTGCGTATTCTCTATTCGTATCTCTGTGCTTCGCCAGTATACCGTGCTAAAAAGCCCTTGCCGATAGTTTTCCCAAAAGGAAATGCTTGGCACTGGTTTTCCCGGCATTATTTATACTATTTCTTATCATGCTGTCGGCGGAGTCTGCTGCAACACACAATGTAAGACCTAACAGATCAACTACCACTGTTTAAATGACAACTCCACCGCGTATAATAAAGATATTTCATTATTACATTCACTTATTTGACTTATTTCAACATTAGTTACGATAACTTACTTGCGTATTCTCTATTCGTATCTCTATGCTTCGCCAGGTATACCGTGCTAAAAGAGCCTTGCCGATAGTTTTCCCAAGACGAAATGCTTGGCACTGGTTTTCCCGGCATTATTTACACTATTTCTTATCATGCTGTCGGCGGAGTCTGCTGCAACACACAATGTAAGACCTAACAGATCAACTACCACTGTTTAAATGACAACTCCACCGCGTATAATAAAGATATTTCATTATTACATTCACTTATTTGACTCACTTCAACATTAATTACGATAACTTACTTGCGTATTCTCTATTCGTATCTCTGTGCTTCGCCAGGTATACCGTGCTAAAAGAGCCTTTGCCGATAGTTTTCCCAAAGACGAAATGCTTGGCACTGGTTTTCCCGCATTATTACACTATTTCTTATCATGTCTGTCGGCGGAGTCTGCTGCAACACACAATGTAAGACCTAACAGATCAACTACCACTGTTTAAATGACAACTCCACCGCGTATAATAAAGATATTTCATTATTACATTCACTTATTTGACTCACTTCAACATTAATTACGATAACTTACTTGCGTATTCTCTATTCGTATCTCTATGCTTCGTCAGGTATACCGTGCTAAAAGAGCCCTTGCCGATAGTTTTCCCAAAGACGAAATGCTTGGCTCTGGTTTTCCCGGCATTATTTACACTATTTCTTATCATGCTGTCGGCGGAGTCTGCTGCAACACACAATGTAAGACCTAACAGATCAACTACCACTGTTTAAATGACAACTCCACCGCGTATAATAAAGATATTTCATTATTACATTCACTTATTTGACTTATTTCAACATTAATTACGATAACTTACTTGCGTATTCTCTGTTCGTATCTCTATGCTTCGCCAGGTATACTGTGCTAAAAGAGCCCTTGCCGACGGTTTTCCCAAAGACGAAATGCTTGGCTCTGGTTTTCCCGGCATTATTTACACTATTTCTTATCATGCTGTCGGCGGAGTCTGCTGCAACACACAATGTAAGACCTAACAGATCAACTACCACTGTTTAAATGACAACTCCACCGCGTATAATAAAGATATTTCATTATTACATTCACTTATTTGACTTATTTCAACATTAATTACGATAACTTACTTGCGTATTCTCTATTCGTATCTCTATGCTTCGCCAGGTATACCGTGCTAAAAGAGCCCTTGCCGATAGTTTTCCCAAAGACGAAATGCTTGGCTCTGGTTTTCCCGGCATTATTTACACTATTTCTTATCATGCTGTCGGCGGAGTCTGCTGCAACACACAATGTAAGACCTAACAGATCAACTACCACTGTTTAAATGACAACTCCACCGCGTATAATAAAGATATTTCATTATTACATTCACTTATTTGACTTATTTCAACATTAATTACGATAACTTACTTGCGTATTCTCTGTTCGTATCTCTATGCTTCGCCAGGTATACTGTGCTAAAAGAGCCCTTGCCGACGGTTTTCCCAAAGACGAAATGCTTGGCTCTGGTTTTCCCGGCATTATTTACACTATTTCTTATCATGCTGTCGGCGGAGTCTGCTGCAACACACAATGTAAGACCTAACAGATCAACTACCACTGTTTAAATGACAACTCCACCGCGTATAATAAAGATATTTCATTATTACATTCACTTATTTGACTTATTTCAACATTAATTACATAACTTACTTGCGTATTCTCTGTTCATATCTCTATGCTTCGCCAGTATACTGTGCTAAAAGAGCCCTTGCCGACGGTTTTCCAAAGACGAAATGCTTGGCTCTGGTTTTCCCGGCATTATTTACACTATTTCTTATCATGCTGTCGGCGGAGTCTGCTGCAACACACAATGTAAGACCTAACAGATCAACTACCACTGTTTAAATGACAACTCCACCGCGTATAATAAAGATATTTCATTATTACATTCACTTATTTGACTTATTTCAATATTAATTACGAATAACTTACTTGCGTATTTCTATTCGTATCTCTGTGCTTCGCCAGGTATACCGTGCTAAAAGAGCCCTTGCGATAGTTTTCTCAAACACGAAATGCTTGGCACTGGTTTTCCCGGCATTATTTACACTATTTCTTATCATGCTGTCAGCGGAATCTGCTGCAACACACAATGTAAGACCTAACAGATCAACTACCACTGTATAAATGACAACTCCACCGCGTATAATAAAGATATTTCATTATTACATTCACTTATTTGACTTATTTCAACATTAATTACGATAACTTACTTGCGTATTCTCTGTTCGTATCTCTATGCTTCGCCAGGTATACTGTGCTAAAGAGCCCTTGCGACGGTTTTCCCAAAGACGAAATGCTTGGCTCTGGTTTTCCCGGCATTATTTACACTATTTCTTATCATGCTGTCGGCGGAGTCTGCTGCAACACACAATGTAAGACCTAACAGATCAACTACCACTGTTTAAATGACAACTCCACCGCGTATAATAAAGATATTTCTTTACTTTCTGTCGTTTATTCATCCGAAGGTAAAAGCAATGCGTTTTTCTTTCCTGGTTATCGAAATATCTCGTAAAGGCAAGGTCATATATCAATTAAAAATGCGTTTGAAATGTTCCTCTGAACGACAAGGATAAAAAATGCATCGTGCAAGCTTCCCTTTTTTTACACGGCTTTGCCTGTGTAGTGTGCAAGATATTGGCAATAGATATAATAAATATATTAAACCATTTACACCGTCAAACCGTTTGTAAAGAATGTTAAAAGATTACTGCAAACATTTAATATTTTAATATACAGGTGCACTGTAAATCGGTCTTGAAATAATGAAAAAAATCATTGTTCACATGAAATACTACATTAAAATTGTTCCAAAGAACGAGTTCATCAAATCAATGAAAAAGATTTGATTAAATGACGAAGAAATTTATCGAGTAATAAACAGAGTTGGACAATTGTCCGGCGGAACAGATACGTATTGCCACGCGGGCCTCAAATAATGTAATATATTTAGTATATATTTATAAAACATAAGTCATATTAATATAGTTGTGCAAATTTTCCTTGGGAACATAATCGGACAAAGCGGGCGAAAAAACGGGTCACCTTACGATGCATTCGCATTTTACATCACTACATATTTAAATAAAATAAATATTTTTACATTTTATAAGAAAAACAGGCAATGTTGTTACAACACAAATTTGTTTTTGTGGGAAATTCTTCAATAAACTTTCGCACCGTGTAAAACGATGGTCTCCTTTTCCCCTTCCGCACGTACATCATATTTGATAATTATACGTCCGCCTTGTATAAAGATCTGCTGGATACTGACTTGCAACTCTACGGCTCATCTGCTTTATTGGAGTACATGAGTTGTAGCGCACGTTCTGAATACGTATCTGCCGCGTCGAAAAATTTGCCCAACTCTAGTTATTATTTAACTTTAATTTTATCTATTTTAAAGTAACAATAAAAGGGATATAAGAAAAAAGGATATAAAATGTCGCAGCACACAGCCGGCCTTTAGAATTTTCTCATCAAGAGGTGAAGCTGATCAGTAGGAAGTCACCTACAGACAGAAATCAAATATTAGAATTTGAATATTATATATTTACAACAGATTCTGACAGATCAAAATTCAGTTCGAAAGAACATTTTCATTTTTTACAGTGTATTTATTTTATTTAAATTTAGTTTGATAATGCTTTTACATGTATTTGCAATCCAAGTACATTGACATGTCAACAAGAAGATAGGGGAAAATTGCTAGAATTCGGTGTTGTCAAATATTGACGCGAGGTTGCATACTCGTTTTACAGTTAGTATTTTAAGATTGTTGATTAAGTATGGTAATTTGTTTTGTAAAATTCAAATGTATTTTTCCCTTGATGTACACACGGCAACCTATATTTTATAATGAACGTAAAATGATTCCATTATTTACAATTGTTATATATTTCAATTTAGTTTAAACATTTCATAGTTCAATTTGGTCACATGGGCATTCTCATATATTAAATATCCAATATCCCCGTCATATCGGTGAAACTAACGGACTTTTCTGAGGCAGCAGACAATCGCTATGGATGCCTGTTGGAGAATTTCAATTCTAAAGCATTCACTAACCAACCTCCGTGAGAGACGGACGTGTTTCTTACGTATTTATAAATTTCAAAGGCTATTTTAAAAAGTTCTATTTCCAAATTCGAAACTAAAATCAGAGTTATTTCAAAAAAAAAATTAATTAATTTTACCCACATCTTGCCTCTATAATTGTTGGGTAAATTTGCTCCAACGACGATTTTCCAGAGATATGTTCCTGTCTTGAGCCATTCTCCCTAATTAGAAGTAATAAGTATCGAATGGGAGCTATTCGATGCCCTGGCTAGACTTGCCTGCTCTGATGCCTGCCGATTTGCTAAAAAAGCATTATTTCCATTCCTATCTAAATTTTAATATACTTATAAGAAATTTTATTTTAATATATTCGACAAAATTTTAAGTTAGGATATTTTGTACATAATCGCGGACCATTTTCCGAGCACTGGTGGAAAACTTTTATACGGTGGCAGTTCTAATTTTACTAGTTAATACTGTCACGTACACACCTTATTCTCTATTTATTATTGTATTTTAAAACGAATATAAAAATAAGTAAAATTAACACCTTTTTTCTTTTAGAAAATTATCAACAACTCTATATGAACGGCACTATGCCAACTCCAAAACTAACTACATTTTAATTGTTTCCTGGCGACCAACGGTAAACTTTCTAGATATGTAACTTATAGCTGCGCCGCACAGTGTTCAAAATGAGCGAATTCGTGATCGAAATTAATCACGCTCAAACTGTAAAAGAATTTAGCTGAATAATTCAATATGTATATATAAACGATGGATAACGTCTCATTCGATTTTTTCAACCCCTTAGGAGATGAAATAGGTACTTAAAACGTCACGATCTCAACGATCTTTACCTCCTGTAATATATGACACATAAATATTTATTTATTAATAAATGACTATTAATATTTAGTTATGAAGAGGTGGAGATCACCCGAATCTTCACTTGCTCCTTCCCTGTTGATTTCGCCTTCGTCCTGATACTATTTTTTTTTTTGGTGTGGAACCGTCTCACATGAAGTCTCTGGAAACACTGTAACCTCTTGGCTTTTTGTACTTTAGTCTCCTTTTTCTTACCCATCTAAATATCAGTCATTCCAGGATCCTGGTACACTGTACTAATTGTACAGGTCTTTGGTTAGTTGGTCCTCTGGGTTCATTTTTGGCTTGCCAAAAATTGCCGGTCTTCTTGCGTCCAGAGTCTTTCACTAAGCCTTCTCTGTCCTCTGATTACACAGTCTCCAGTTGGTATCTCCAGTATAGATCCGAATTTTCTGTAAGTGTCCTTTCAGTGTACAGTGTCCTGTTAGGAAACCTGTCACGATGTGCAGATGATTTCTACTAAGTTGTAGTAGTTATATCCTTCTTCCCGCAGTTTCATGGAAGCAGCGGATGCTAGTTCCGCTGCTGTCTTTTGTTGGCGAATTTCTAAAGTCTTCCTACGTTTAATACCCTTTGAACTATTTTGAAATGATATTAATGGACGACCCGCTATGATGAAAATGTAAAATTTTACTGAAGTGTCTCTCTCACTTGTAGATGCAGAACTTTTAGGAGTCATGTTGACTCGTTGATGACGAAGAACTTCATTTGGGAAAATGATTTCATTCTCAGCCAAGTTTCATACTTCGACAAGAAGTAGCTCTCATTCCTTCCGGCAAATTTCCACTTTAAAGATGGTGGGAAAACGATTGTCTCATAAAATTCTCGAGCGCACTGGTGGCAATTTCGTTTGAAAATGTTCTTTGAGGAAGTCCATAATACGAATTTTGTTCACAGAAAAATCTGGGCCAGATGTTTCCTTCATTTTCTGATGTAAATCTCGATGTGTAATTGCCATAGTAACGAAACACCAAATTCACTAGCTATAAAGTAACTACTGATTAAAAATTTAAATTAATGCGCATCTTTGATTATATATACTATGTATGGATTTAGTTTGAGACAGAGACGGATGGACTAATGTGATCGAAAGGAGATAGATATAGTTGATGCTAAGATGCTCTATGCCAAACAGTAACCTCTTTTTAAATAGCGGCAAACACGATCAAACCATACAAATTACGTTGTAGCGCGTGCGCACTGCTTTTTCTTATAAGTATAGCTAGTCTTGTTATACATTAGTATTATTATTGTTTTATCTCGTTGTTCATCTCGAACGCAATTTTATATACCAACATTGAGAGATAGTTCAATCCACAGTATCCAAAGACGCACATTTATATACATTAGGTTATGTTCCGCACTTTTCCGCAGGTAAAACGATATATTTTTGAATTAGCTATATTATAATCTTTCATTTCACGCAAAATTCACGAACTAGCAAGTACTAGCAATAAACGTAAACCCTCATTAAAAATTCATTTCAACGTAAATGTTATAGGATTATAGGCAACCGATATTACTTAGAAAAAAAAAAACAGCTTCCTATAAAGTAAGAACGCCATTTAAATCGCTAAAGTAAGTACTTTTACCTATAATAATTACTATTAAGTCGCCCAAGATATTTGGGGCAGGTAGTGGCAAACACAAGTACAGTTCCAGGTAGTAAAATGTACATTATAAAATTATTGTTAATTTTGCAGTTTTTAATAATTAATATCTGTAGTACTGACAAAGATAAAATAGCAATTCTTAGTGAAAACTTGTATGACGATGTGACAAATAAATACATATGACACACTGCCCTCTTCTTAGTTCTGATAGTCACGAACACAATCCCTGAAATAGAAAGACACCAACCTATCCAAACTGATTACCTTCGTCTTGGTTCTTGGACTCAGTTGAATACGATAAACCAAATCGTTAATCCTTTTTATAACAGTATACGGTCCAACATAATTCTGCTCAAGCTGCGGCAATCTTCCCTTTTTACGTAATGGTTGATAAAGCCACACCTTGTCTCCGGCCTGAAACCCTAATGAATATGCCTTCTTGTCGTATCTGGTCTTCATATGATCACTTGCAGACCAATTTTTCACTAACCAGTGTGTATTTCATCTAATTGCTTCCGCAATTTCACGACGTAATTTCATACGATTCTTGTCCTTGAGGTCGGAGTTCGTATTGCAGATCGTTGAGTTACCGCATCTTCTTCCAAAAGAACTTTGTTAGGTAAAGGCCCGGTACTTTCATGCATGGTTGCTCGATACGCCAACAGAAACTTTGGAATGTGCAAATCCCAGTCCTTCTGATTGGAAGATACCACCTTAGCTAAGTACTGTTGAAGAGTTCGGTTGAATCGTTCCACCATTGCATCCGATTGCGGGTGAAGAGGAGTTGTTCTCGTTTTTCGGATGCCTAACACTTCACACATTTCTTGAAAAAGTTTTGATTCGAAATTCTCCCTTGGTCGGAATGCAACTCCAAAGGTACACCGTATCGACAAACAACGGTATTATCTATGAGGAAATTGGTAACAGTAGAGGCTTCTTGTTTCAGAATTGCAAAAACTTCTGGCCACTTTGTAAAATAATCCGCAACAACTAGGATGTTTTTTTGTTGTACGTTGAGTTAAGGGGAATGGTCAGCTAAGTCAATGGCCATTCTTTTCAAACGGACTTCCACGTTATATTGTTTCATGGGTCCCCTAGACCGTGTTTGGGATCCTTTTGTTGTAGCACACACGCGGCATTGTTTACACCAATCCACTTTCATCTCGGGAATAATTGGACCAGTAAAAGTTCGCTCTGAGTTTTCGCTAAAGTTTATTTTTTCAAGATCAATCCCACCTCTGACACCAAAATGTCACGTATGGTACACACTTTATTCTCTGTTTATCTTTTTATTTTAAAACGAATATAAAAATAAGTAAAATTGACAACTATTTTCTTTTACAAAATTATCAACAACTCTATATCAACGACACTATGCCAACTCCTAAATTAATTACATTTTAATTATTTCCTGGAGGCAGGTGGTAAACTTTCTAGATATGTAACTTATAGCTGCGCCGTCACAATATGTATTCACGGCACAAACTGAATACCCACTAATTTACCATCCAATGTTGCACATACTGATTTACCCGTCTTTTGAGCATAGAATTACACACGATGAATGTCCCGAAATCTGGGGAATTTTGAAAGTCAATTTTTAATGGATTTGGTTTTCTATGTTGATATTATTTTGCAAACTTGGAATTACTAACACAAAACGTAGTTGTTATTTAATAAGCGAACTCATTTGACTTACCTGAAATATTAAGTTCTTATTTATGTTGTTTTCTCACTGCTCTACATTTAGAATCATTTATTAATTAAAAGCATATTTGTTTACACTTAAATGTTTTCTTTATCGTACAAGTCTCATGTAGACGATTTCACTGAAGCTAAGCACTCTAAATATGAATATTAGAGTAGAGCACATTTGAGCGACATTCTCCTACAGCGTCCGGGGTGGTACTGAAGAATTAAAAGAGGTATCTGTCTATTCATAATTTTCCTAATGCTAACGCGTCTTGTAGACTGTTGCAATTAGAAATGTTCACCCCAGCTAAATACACAATGGAAGAATGAGAAGACAAACAATTTCCAGCACCAGCATTTCCTCTTAGAATGTCCAAAAAATTCTTTTTAAGTAATTCGTACATTAAGCAAAAGTTAGAAGTTTCATTGCCTGATTTATCATAAAGAGATGTATTGAGTATGGTGCTAGTTTTCGACTTTATTATTTTTTTAATTATATTTATGAAAATTGTTAGTAACCTTGTTAGTAAAATCTAAAACCAAGTTATCTAAAAAAATCCTTTTCGTTTGCTAGCTTTTTTTTACAGTTTCAGTGTAAATTTCTAATAGCACAGGATCATTATGATATCTGTATATTTCGTATAATCCTTGCGTTTTACTAAACATGCTTCTTAGTTCCTTGGCATACCAAGATCTGATACGCTGAGCGCGTACCACGCACTTTTTAAAAAGAGAACCACAATGGAAGTAATAAAGAAACAATTAATGATTCTATTGCATACAATATTAGACACCTAAAAAGTACAAGTAAGGTATGACATGAAAATTCAAATTAGAGGAATGAAAACATGTATTGGTTACGCGTCTGGATATTTTAAATACATTACTACTTCTCTTTTTATTAATGAAACGTGATACACAATCTATTTGCTTGGAATAAATCTAACTCACCATTCTAAAACTACATTAAAAAAAAAAAGCAATTTCTTTCTTCAAAAGCACGAAAGCAAATCGAAGTATTAAAAAGGCGCGCACAGACTGATTGGTCACAATCGAATGAATCAGATAATAATAAGGTTTTAGTTGTGGAACGTGCCCACAGTAAATAACAGAAATATTCACCGCTACTCGATCTCTTGGAATGAATTGAAGTTCTAGCTAGTGACTGATCGTTTCGCGCTTTATAAATTATATAACACCTAGTAAAACATTTGTAATGTAGTGATATCCGGAATGCAGAAGTGCAAAAAGTAAAATTTCTGTTTGTTGTATGTACATTTAGTTAGGAAACGCGCTGTGAAAATGCAAATATAAATTCATTATAGATGAAGTTAAATCTTGCAATGTTATGCCGTCTTTGGCTAAATTAGTTTTTAATCATAAAGGATCTGAAGCAGCATCCTACTGTGCACCAGACGCAAATACAGCAACTACACTGCATCCAGCTTCTTTAGCTCCGCTGGAAATCACCAACAATAGCATCTAAGTATTCTGAACATAATAATTTTTTTCATTATCTTAACTATATTACGAAATATACTCGTTCTTTTTTTGATCTTTAACTAATATGTACATTTGTAGCCACTTCTTTACACAGCCGATTTCTGCTGTTCTGCCGTTCTAAGCTGCACTCAGTTGAGAGTCACTACATTCTCAGCTAGTTGCTGAGATAGTTTTTTCATCATTCGTTTGCTGTGTATCTATCCTTCTACGCTGTTTCAATGAACCTATTGTTCCTACAATTCACTCAAACACTGCACCACATACTGCAGCTTTAGTTATTCCCAGGCCCAGTTCTGGCCCTGTGAATATTATTTCAGAGCCCTTCCTTGCAAGCTTGTTTGCAAGTTCGTTGTCTGCAATAAGCTTATGACCTGGAACCCACACCAAAGTGACATTGTGTTTAGGGTTTCCAAACAATCCTAAACTAGTTTCAAGGTTATCTGATAAGTTGCTAGTATCCTTAGGACGACTTGGCTATCCGATAGCATATTAATCCGCTGATCCTCGGGTTGTTTTTTTCAACACCCTACGGGCGCATGTTTCTATTGCTATGATTTCCGTTTGTTGTACGGTAGTATGTTCACCATGCTCTCATATGGCCTACATTAAGTCTGTTGGCTACTCTTCGGACACTAGTAGAAGCTTCACCGTCAATCATATTAAATATTGCTTCTTCTTGAGCAATTTGTTGTTATATGGGACGACCCAAGTAGCAGCAGGACACTTGCCTGTTTCTCTTAAACAGCGATCGACATTGCTAAAAACGGTTCTACAGGGCATTCTACGAGTGGGAAATCGCCGACGATATTCGTCAACAGTCATCCGTCTGTTTCCATTACGTAGTCCATAATATACTAAATGAATGTATGCCAATTCCTCATTTGAAAAATTAACATGGTATAGTTTTCTTTAATAAATGTAACATCAACGAACACTCAATTAACTTAATTGACGTTTGCCGTCACAATGAATAATAAATAATGAATTATAGTTATTGAAAGTTTCACATTGTGTGGTGGAATTAGTAATAATATATAAATAAGACAGAGAATTTCAAATTAAATGATTGGAAAGAACACTTATTTATATATTATTACTAAATATTGAATTACAGTCACCCTAACGTTTTATTAGCAACTAAATTAAGAGCGGCAGGTACCTAATACTTACATTAACACAACCCTACAGACAGGTCTAAAACTTGAAGTGCATGTACCTCAGTTACGAAAGAGGTTTGGGCATATGTTCATTTCACATTTTTGTCTCAAAATTGCGTCAGCAACACATCCTAAAACTCTGGCAGTCACGTCATGGGACAGCCTGTATAGTGACAACTATTAATAAATGGTAGACGTATGTTTGAATAGATAGCTTTCCCTAAATTGTTTTAAAATGAATTTAGGTAGTATTTAGAAAATTATGGAGTGAGTGACTCTGTAAGTAAGTACTTTATTTCAAAGAAGTACGCAGTACATAATAGAAAATGTAAAAATCAAAAGAAAAAAAAATAAAGAGAAAATAACACTGCGTAGGCTTTCACGGCCGGTGTAACTATAACTAACAGCTTCTTGCGGGTTTCGCCGTGTGTCAAAACTTTCGCTCGACGTTTCGCTGTCTGAAGGATCAGGATCAGGATAACTGAACTGTTCGACTGAACAGGTCAGTTATCCTGAAGAAGCTGTCAGTATGAACAGCGAAACGTCGAGCGAAAGTTTTGACACACGGCGAAACCCGCAAGAAGCTGTTAGTTAAAGAGAAAATAAAGTGACTAACTAAGTGACAAGTTCGCCACCCTAGTTACTAATTACAATTACTCACTTAAATTACAATTTTATTAAAGAAATTATATAAACTATAATAAGGTGTGTTTAGTAACTTACGCTTTAACATAATTTTAAAAGTATGGAGAGACAAAGACTTTAGTTCAAGAGAGAGATTATTATATATTTTAATACCCAAACAGACTACACTTTTAGAGGTTAATGTTAGTCTGTGATTTGGTAGGTGTATCTCTGTGTTCCTTATATTATAATTGTGGGATGGATTATTGGTCTGAAAAAGTACATGTTTATTCTTATGAACAATAGGGATACTTCCAGTATATAAAGTGATACCACTGTTAGCACTCTAAGTACGAAATATTGGCCGACAAGAATCAGTTTGCGAAGCATTGGTCATTACACGAAGCGCTCTTTTTTCATTTAACAAGATCCTAGCAACATCCGTACTAGAACCCCATACAATTATATCATATCGCAAGCGTGACTCTATCTCAGTGGTATAGATCGTTCTTAGTACTTCCAAACTTACGATGCTTTTTAGGTGTCTAAGTTTATAAATCGATCTTGATATAGAAGAATTGACTTGCTCTATATGGTTATACCATTTTAAGTTGAATGACAACGTTATACCCAATGCTTTAATTGGTGGTACGTTTCCAATTGCGGTGTTTCCGATGTGAAGATCGAATTGAGGTGAGGCATTCGCTGGGTTCGCTAAAGTAATATATTTTGTTCTTAGATATATTTAGAAATAGTTTATTTGAAACAAACCACTTGTTTAATAGGGACAGCATGGAGTTGGCTTTATCGTGGATGAAATTGATCTGGTCATTTATTAGAATAGTGATATCATCGGCATACATTATTAATTTATAATCTCGCAAGAAAGAAACAATGTCATTAATGAACAATGAGAATAAGACCGGTGAGAGTACAGCGCCCTGCGGCAAACCCATCGTCACCGGTAGTAAATATGAATGGAATATTTGTTTTCTTCCATCTTCGGTTGTCCTTATTTCTACAAATTGAAACCTGCTTGATAAGTAGGAGCGAAACCAATCAAGCGTAATACCTCTAATCCCTATCAATTCTAGTTTATACATTAGCAAATTGTGATTAACGCAGTCAAAAGCCTTGCTTAGATCACAGAATACGCCAAGTGGTATCTGCTTGTTCTCTACATCAGCAGTAAAAGTATTATAAATATCTGAAATGGCTGGAATAGTTGATTTTCCGGATTTGAAACCGTGTTGACATTCCGAGATAATCTGGTGTTTTTCTAAAAAGATCTCTAATCTATTACACTGGTTAAAGAGAAAGTGATTTACTTATTTGAAATTCAACAGTTCTTGACAAAGAACTTTAGACCTATTAGCAACCACCATTAGAACTAAATTAAAGGGAATACTGAAAAGCAAGTGGCCTAAAGAACGATAGCTACAATAAAGCACAAAATAAAATACACCAATAAGCTACATAAGATTCTACGTCACCATTCACACAAAAAACAAATACTTTTCTTATGTATCTTTATTAATAGGTAGTATTTTAGTTTGGTGTGGTTTAAAATGTTCGTTCTTTTTAATATTAATTATATTTGTCAATCAATTATGCATCGTGCATGTACAGCTTGAATTCTAATGATGAATATTTTAATGGATTTGTATTAGTATTAAATAAAAGTAATAATGATCGAAGATAGCACAGCAATGTGCTCTGTATTGAGCTGAAGTGTATGGCATAAAACTCAAATTGACAGTTTAATAATGTAAACGAAGTTATCCATTTGGTGTATATTCAACTCTACACCGTTATATCTTTTATTATTGCCACGATTGACTGGTTAATTTCAAATACTACAAGGATAATAAGAAACCGTAGGTACACAAATAATCCTGATGGACAAAATAAGCAATTGTAGTCAGAGTCGGAATTGGATGGATTTTGGTTTGACACGCAAGGGCAATGAACATCTAATATAAGTGACAGAATAATATACCTACAGCACATAAACAAGTACAGTTTCTATTCCTCTGGCGATCTAGTTGTTATAAGTTGATTTATGTAACATGTGATCAAAATATGAAGTGCATATTCTTCTTTAAAATAAAAACCCAAGGAAACATTAAGGTATCGTTATATGAAAAATAACTTTTTCGGCAGGCACAAGCTTTAAATGATAAGGAAAGGTGCTTATTTTATGAAATTCTACCAAATAAATAATATACGTACACAATACATCTCAAGATCCTTCCGCGCTACACCAAGTTATTAATTAGAAATAATTTTGTCAGAAATTCGCAGATTCCTTTTTTCAACCTTCTTCAAAACGAGGTAACGCTGCATGTGTGGGTAATATCTTTTTTCTTAATTCATTCGGTTTTCGGTTGAAAATGGGAACCCACTAGTTCTCGAGAAATCATCTGGAATTAATAACCTACCACGAAGTGATGCAATACTTTATATTTGTTATTACTACAGTTATACAGGCTGACTTAGAAAAAACTACAATGCATAGCAACATATGATAGAGGACCAAGAAATAACAAAAAAAGTTCCTGTACACTAATGTCCGATTGCTTTTTGTTCTCAAGTTACAAGTTGTTGAAGTTAAAAGGCTTTTATTAAACAAAACAACATTCCAAAATATAAGATACATATTAGTTCTGCATAAGGTGTTCAAATTGATGACCTTGTTCCTGAATACACATTTCCAATCTTCGTGTTAATGAAACCAATTGTTATTTCGCTAATTAAATAGTATCATTTTAGTATGTAAGATAATGTTGCCAAAAATAAATAGATTGTCGTTCCACACAATGAATGAAAGATAGTTTATTTAATTCAAACTATTAGAATGCTCCAGTCTATAGAATATAGAATGTGATATGAATAAATTAGGTTTCTAAATTTAAGAAATCAAATATTTAACTCAACTTCAATTCTCTTCTGCAAACAACAAATTAGTTTTCTCAATTTACGAAACGAATTAACTTTATCCTTTAATCTAAACATCCATAGATATTAATTATGCGGTAGCAGTCAAAATGCTCGATATTCCGGTTAAAGTTATGTTAAAATATTCTGAGTTTTCTTACATCAAAACATGAAACGGATTGTGTTGGGCTTAATACATACATATTTGTCTTAATTGAAAGCAATATAAATTTAATTTAATCTAACAGTAAGTAAATACTTCTACTAGTGGCTGTATCTTGCTGGGTGTGTAACTTATAGTGGGTCATGGTTCAAATTTTACTAACAATACTTCTTAAGAATAACTAAGAGTATAATTTCTACGCTATGTCCAATTGCTTATGATAATAATAATAATAATAATATAATAATATAATAATAATAATAATAATAATTTTTATTTATTACGTAAGCCCACAGGGATGTAACAAGTCAACAAGTCAAACATATGTATATTAGCTAATACTAAAGAAAAAACATGAAACAGGTACTGTCGCTAGTAGCTCAGTCTAATCTAACAAAAACTCATTTAAAGTATAAAATATATTGCTACATAGCAACTCTTTAGTCTTTTTTTTAAATTTGTTGTAGTTAGGTTCATTTATTACATGGTTTGGTAATCTGTTATAAATCCTACCACAAAGATAATCAGGCGATCTCTCAAATAAAGACGAGGCATGAGGCACCGGTCGTACATGTCCCCCATGCCTGGTCGAATAACAATGAATTTACCCCGTCGAACAGAAACGCTCCCTATTTTTGAAAACGTAACAGACAACCTTATAAATAAATATAGCAGGTAAAGTTAATAATTTGTGAGTTTTAAAAATATCCCTAGATGATTTCTCTGGGAGGCACATCGAATATCATCCTTAATACACGCTTCTGCGCTATGAAGAAGCCTACCCACATCTACAGAAGCTCCCAAGCAACAATATTAAATTGCAAATGACAGTAACACCAGTGAATAGTATATACTTTCAAATCAATCCTACTCAGGTAGGTTTAAGTTCCTTATAGCATAAAAACACTATGACTTTTTTACACACATATCTACATTATCCGACCATCTTAATCGTTCGTCCAGAACTGAACCCAGAAATTTACATTGCTGGCTGAACTGTATGTCACGTTTCTTCAGGAGGTGCTCAGGTACTCTCTTGCGATTATAAAATTGCATACACATAGTCTTATCAAGATTTAAAATTAATCTATTAGCCAGACACCAGCTCCGTACCTGACACAACACATCATTAATTCCATCCAATAGCTCATCAGGTGTCGGCGCTGAGACCACAACCGCAATATCATCTGCGAACATCGATACATAACCGGTAGTGATACAAGAGGGCAAGTCGTTAACAAACAACGTAAATAAAAGTGGTCCCAGTACCGACCCCTGCGGAACCCCAAAATCAAGCACATATGGCTCCGAAAGCGAACCATTCACCCTAACAACATTGCTGTGTCCCGACAAAAAAGAACGCAACCAATCATTGATAGGACCCCTGACACCATATCTCTCAAGCTTAGTTAAGAGGAAATCGAAATTAACAGTGTCAAAGGCCCTCGACAAGTCAAAGTATAAACCAACAACATAGTCAGAAATGAGTTAAGGTTAGAGAACACGTTCGTGTTATCTAACCTTAACTCATTTTTGTTTTAGATAACGAAGTAAATGAAGAATGCTTCAAGAATTTAACTTCAAATGACATTAAGGAGCTTCTCCTGTATTGGGTGTTCGAAAAATAATCGAGGCCAAGCTTAAGGAATACTTTTCAATTGGACAGGTATCTTCTGAACTCTATAAGCAAACACAATTTAGGTCACCAAATAAGAGGCATGTCATATGCGCCTGCACATCATACCACGAGTTATTGCTAATTTGAAACTTATTTACCGCTGATACATATATTATATTCGATTAGATACCTAAATGGTGTGTTGTTGAAGCTTTTTTTTCGCATAATGTATAAAAAATACATTTACATGTCATACGTTTATCACACTGTTATATTTTAATATTGTATTAGATTAATTTAAATTAAAACAGTAAATGTAACATTTTACTGAACTAAACCATCAAAAACTGAAATTATACTTGGTTAAAATAACCAAAGTAGTCAGAAAATTAATTTCTTGTGTATTTTTTGACAATAATTCATCTTTTACTGTCTAAAAATGCACAAAAAAATCAGGTTTCTCGCTACATTGGTTATTTTAACCAAGTATAATTTCAGTTTTTGATAGTTTGTTCGGTTATAATTGTTACATTTACTGTTTTGATTTAAATAAACCTTCTCTTTTTGTATTCTGGCGTCAAAAATCAAAATAAATAACCTACATTAATGTTTCTTGCGCAACTTGGGGATTTCAGCAATGAATTTTCCTTTCTAATATCATTGCATTCTAATTAGTTAATCTATTAGTATGATATTATAATTACGTGCGCTGATTTGAACTCAATCAAGAACCCACTGAAAAGGACATATGCGCAGCTTAACATAACTCAATCTTCTCACCTGTCAAGTTACTCTATAATCAAAACGAATTTAGAAATAGATATTAACTACGATTTCCACACTAAAGAACTTATACAAAACGTCTTTTATAAGTTAAACAGTTTTCTTCTTGCTTTCCCCTCTTTGATAACACACAATATTACAACCACAAGATTTAAGATATCAATGTTTATTTCTTTACAATTCAACTTATGATATAACAAACAATTAAATGCACTAACCTTACGACTACTACGGCTTTAGACCTTAACTCTAAAAACTATTTACTGGCACAAGCCAACAGCTTTACTTTAATTATCGACGATTACCAAATTATAATGATGATCTGAGCAGTCACGTTTTAAAAGATTACAAGCGACTCCTCATCAAGCACCAGGCCATCATCTTTGATCTTTATATGTGCACATAGGAATCTAATAACTGTATTGATAAGAAAGGCGCCGGCCGCATTAACCGGGTACCCAGGTTATTAAAGCAATGGTGAATCGCATACATTTCTACATTGATTGGGATTGTTTGAATATTGAAGCTGCTTAACTTGATATTAAATTCACGCACGACTGGATCCTCAACGCCATAACTTTTTATTTCAAACAATACGCGGGGGACACCTACGAAAAAGTTGAATAATAGTCGCACACAACGGCTCATCTTAGGCACAAAAATGTTGTTAATCATTTTAAATTAATGACATTCGCATTGTTAGGATTTACAATTAATAATTTTTACGATATATTGCGTTCAAGAAGAGGATTTTTTTTGTTTGGCTTTAAGCTTTCCCACTCACGATCTACTGGTGTTTAACTGCAGAATTATATCTGCTTAATTACTAGAGATTTATAAAGGCTAATAATACATTTTATGTTTTGAAAGGGTTTTGATATACCAATTATGAAACCGAGATTTCTGAATGCTTTTTCTAACTGTGTTATCAATATGAACTGAAAGATAATTTGGAGTCAAAAAATTTGGCCAAGATCATTAATTTGAGTGACTTCTTGTATCTTATTATTATCAATAGTGTAGTCAAACTGGTGAATTTTTTTTTCTTAGTAAAACGTATGAATTTGCATTTTTTTTATGTTCAAGCTAAGTTTATTGCGCGCACAAAAATCCGCGAGGTTACTTAGATCCCTCTGCAATGCCAAGGAATCATCTGAACTATTTATTTTGTAAAATAACTTCATATCGTCGGCATATAGTAAAAAATTAGAGTGATTGATAATTTACTTACATCATGATGTATAGATTAATAGCGTTGGTCCAAAATGGGAACCTTGGCGAACTCCTGAAGTGATTTCAACCAATTTTGACTTTACACCATTCACAACAACCGCTGAGTTCTGTTGTTGATGTAGGATTGAATCCACCAGAGCAAACTTACCATGAAAAACCAGAGAATTCAATTTAGAAATTAGCAAAGTATGATCAAGTTTATCAAAAGCTTGCTCTAGGGCAGTATAAATCACATCAACCTGCCCAGATGAATCCAGTGCCGAGAACAGATATTCACTGTATTCTAATAAATTAGTAATTGTTGATTTATTTTTACAAAACCATTTTACCATGTTGTTGAGGTATTATTAAGTTTTTAGTCTCCGTTATAATGTATTCATTTATTATTTTTTCAAAAATTTTTAGCAATAACCATAATTTTGATATTGGCTATAATTTCTAACATCGTTTACAGACCACCCCCTTATATATAGGAGTTACCAGCGCTGACTTCCATGAAGTACGAAATACACCCTGCGTATTAGATTGTTGAATAAAATATACAGAGGAATTACCAGTGAACTAGCACATGACTTAATAAAGAACGGATGCAAGTTATCAGAACCTGCACCTTTATTTACATTAAGTTTAAGCAATGTCTCCAAAATAATGTTAGATTGAATATGGTTTATATTAATAGTTTTACAATTAGAATAATTAATATTAGCATCAGTGCAGGCGACACCCAATGAAGTAGGTTGAAATACAGATTGGAAATAATTGTTGAATAACTCACAAATATCATTAACATTACTAGCTGAGTTCCGTTAAGATTCATGACAAGATTAGATTTTTTTTCTTTTTAGATGATATAAATGACCAAAAATATTTAGTATCCGTGTGTATGTTTTCCTGTACAGACTTAATATAATCTTCATAATCACTTTCTATTGCTAATTTAAAGCGTCGTCTAAGTAAAGAGAAAATCTCATAATCAACAGGAATTTTTGTATTTTTTCCACTTGTCATGCATCTTTCTTTTTTCTTTATAAATTTTAATTGTAGAGCGTTTATACCAGTTAGGAAAGGGAGATTTTTTTTACAGGACTATGTGGTACAAATCTATTAATTACATAATTCAATTCACTGTAAAAGATAGTGACAGCATCCTCAATGTTAGGAACTGCAAGCAAAGTGTACCAATCGATATTTGCGATGTAGTTATTAATAATATCGTAATTGGTTTTTCTGTATTGAGTTTCTATATGATGATAATCAATAGTCGCTACAACATTCACTGAAAAAGTAAAAGGCTTATGATGGCTACCTCAGGAACTAGAGGTCAGATTATTAATGTATTTGATAAATTAAGTCTAACAGTCGGTTATAAACATTGAGGTAGTAGAACCTTTCACTAGTTTTATTTCAAATCTGAAGCGATATATCGTCGTGGTGCTCGAAGTCTTGCTACAATGCACCAAAATCTCACGCCAGCACTAGATCATGAGTCATCAACATTAACTATTTGGCCAAAATATATAAACAAAATTAACGTAAATTTTTCCCATTTATGTTATTTGCAATTAAATGGTCATAACGACAAAAGGAATACGTTTTAAGAATGGTTCTGTTTTATTTTCATACAAAAATTCAAGTACAGCATTCCATAGATATCGTAAATATAAGTATAAGATAATTTCACGCCTTTTGGCACCAGGCAAGGCGTAACAGTTTAAGGAAAGAAATAATCGGTATTCAAACGACGGCATTATGTGGCCGCAAGAACAGTTTAAAGACCAAAAAGTGGCACTAACACAATGACACAGCCGCAGATATGAACGGGAATCGAGTTATTAGTAGATGATGTATCGGTTGAGTTGAACAACCAATTCGTGATTGGAATAAAAGGACCAAAAAAAGCGATTGTTCGCAATTTGTTTGGTTTGCGGTCAATCATTGGCGAGTAAAAATGTTGTGGATTTAGATAAATTAATAATGCAACTACTAGGTTGCATTCAGACTCAAAAACGCTATTGACTACAGTCAGTAATAAAAACTTGGAATTCCTACGTGGCAGGTGGTAGGTATTATTGGTTTTAATATGGGTAGCCAGTTTTGCAGAAATTTAGAATTAGAAATCTTAATTTCTCTATAATTAGTTCCTGGAACTAATCCATTACAATTATTATTCATAACTGTACGACCATTTGCAGAAGATATTTAAGACATTCGATTTCAAATATAAAATTATATAGTCGCTACAGCTCTGTGGAAGCCCCATTTTCATAATCTTTGAGTTTGAAAAAAAGGAACTGCCTTCAATGGTGCTTCAATTGTAAGTGTTAGAACTGGGTCGTTATTAGTAGCGCTATCGAAAATCTTTTTTTGTTTTCAGGAACGGTATACCCGTCCAGCGTATTTTCCAGTTCCTAGTTATCTGAGTACCCGGTCCCACGATCTGATACCAGAAAACGGATATTAAGTTATTCAATCGCAGACTATTTTTTGAATGATGTTACATTTTGTAAGGCTAAGATGGTGTTTATGTATTAATGTGACCATTTTCATCAAGCATATTAATAACTACAACATCAAAAAAGCAATAACAATTATTGTAAATAAGTCCAGAAGAAATATAGGGGAGGGTGGGGCAAGATGGGGCCACGAGGCATGATGGGGACATCGTCTTATCTACAAAACGGCAGTAAGCATCTGTCAAATAATAGCAGTCCTAATATTTGACAAGTGCCTGTTTTATGTTTGTTGTAATGTAGAGAACTTTACTAGTCTAGTAAAAAAGTTATTGCTGTTTGTGCGTGAACTTTGCAATTTCCAGAATTTCGTTATTATTTTGTGATGTGAGTTCAACGCCAGTATCGGAAGCATAAGTAAATTATTTACAAGTACACTTTTTTGTGCTTATTAATTGACATGTATTGCATGTATTTTCTATAGTGTTTATTTGTTTATTTCAAATATTTTAATAGTTATTATAACATAACCAGAAAATGTCCCAAACGGGCAAGATGGGGCTATTGGTATGGGACAACATGGGGACATCATTATCTCACTCTTCAGCCTGATCCGTTATGTCTGGATATGCGATTATGCTTTCTCGAAGACATAATGCCTATTTCTCATGTTTGGGAATAAAGTAAGTTTAATCAAAGAGTAACAAGGGAAGACAACAATCCTTACAAGCACGTATAAAAATTGCTACAAAAAAATAGAAATCTGGAGAATCCTAAGGCAACTAGAAGTGCTGAGGGAGAGTAAAGGAAAAAAAAAATGAAAAGAAGAAACCAGAAGATATCAAGAAAGCCGAATTTTGTAAGGAAAGCAAAGAGATAGATTTTTAGAAAACGTCAAGGAAATAATCAAGTTCTTCTGTTGAGGAAGATGACGCTCAATAATAGTATTGTAAGGGAATATTGATACAATCCATGGATGGCGATGGTGCGTCTGCTATGGCATCAAGTTGTGAAGATTAAGTTTAATATCTATCGTTATTTGTATTTTTATTTAATTTTAAGTAGTTCTGGCTTTAAAGAGTTTAAGCTTGTTCCTTGCAAATTTTTAAGAATATTTTAAAAATCTATTTATTTTTTACCAATACCAATTTATGGTACGACCCATTCTTTTATCTCACGCACTGGACTTGACCATTTGCCTCTCATGTGTGGGCAGACCGTGGGTGTAGAAATAGCGAACTACAGAGGAAAACGAGTTTAATGAATACTCGCACATTGTGAGGGCTTAAGTTACTTAGCCAGAAGTATTCGGGATGAATCTATTGGGCCCTCGAAGGTCCCAGTTTCCACTGGGCAAATCTGGCTTTATAGAGAACACCAAGCTGCTCCGAATGAAATTAAGAGATAATAGGGATGAGTACCAATGAGCACTTGTCAAGTGCTCCGGACATCAAGTGCGGCACCCTAACTTGAAATGAATGAATGAATGAATGATACTTGGTAGGTAATTTTAATATGTTAAATCCAATACAATAAGTTGACAACAAAACAAACATTGAACGGCCATTAGAGCAAGAGCAAACAAAAGGAACGTTAATGCATAGGTCTACTAATCAAAGCCGCGTCCAGACCATCGACGAACGTAACCCAAGGCACATGATGCTCAGATTTGGAAAGGATTTGCTTTGGTGTGGACGGAGCGACGAACGGAAATCAAAAGGCATCGAACGCTACCCCTTGGCATTGGAAAGCCTGTGCCGTTGAATTGCGATCGCTTCATTTTTTTAGATTTTATCTAAAGATCTTTATTTCATTTTATTTAAAGAAATTAACCCTTGCAACGCCACCTTAGCAGTGAGGCTTCAACTCCTTGGTCGTTCACAAACGCATCTTACCGCGATAGCAAAATTGAAATATCATCATTTTCGTCATTTAGTTCAAATAATTAGTAATTCATTGTCAGTTAAAAATTGCTTTTCATTCTTCAATTATAGTTCAAGTTTCATTTATTAAAACCCTTTTCTTTTGTGTAAATTAACTCCGCTATACTTATTTATTATCATCCTATTATCTACTACCGACTTTATTTGGCGTTGAGTAAACCCAAGAGGTCTGAACCGAAGTACTTAGTTTGGGAGACCAAATCCAGATCGTTGTCTCCGAAAGGGACCCACGCCTTGACATCAGCGTTAACGCGCTCAACCACCTTCACGAACGCAATACACCGACCCTCCAAGCAAATCTACCAAGCTAATCGAATTTAATTAATTTTATTATCTTTTCCTTTGCATCAAAATTTAATATTTCATTATTTATTATTCATTTTTTCTAAAATCCTATCACATAATACAAACCTCCCGGCCAATATTTAGTAATCTGATATTTAAACTTAACCTCTATATTTCGAAATTAGATCCTAATTAATAGCTTAATTTAGTATTTAAGTACGCAAGTTATCGTTTATCATCGTAACCCATGTTAAGGTGTTTATTGTAATTCATTGTATTGATTTAATTTTTTATCTGAATGTTTTTAATTTGTGTTATCAAATTAACATGTCATCCAAAAATATTTCTGTGTTGAACTAAATTTATTTCGATCCAAACCTACGCTTGAGAGCGACGCGAACCCGTAACAAGCCTTCGCTCTCGGTCGGTACGTCAAAGGACTTTCATATGGTCGTTCGTGATGAAATGAACAAAAGGAATATAGAGAGTCAGCTGACCTCTTACCAACGTCCAATTGATGGAGTGGAATGGTTTAGATGATTTATATCGTTCAAGTTTATTATATTGAAAATTAGTGTTTTTAATAATTACAACGAAAAAAAAAAAAACCGGTAGCTTTGGTTGTTGTTGTTAGCGAATTTTTTTCCCCGCCATTTATTTTGTTATATTTTAATCAATTGTATAGTGTGTGTCACGACGAGCTTCCATTAAAGTTTATGGAGAAGTCAAATAAATGTGGAGATTTAACATTTCTTAGGTGACTGGGGCGTTGGTCAGTTCAGCTAAATATTTTCGATTTCCGTAGTGTCCTTTATACCGATTCTGATTTTCTTGCGGTAGAAGACGTAGCGATACAAAAATAAATTGCCTAATATCTCTTTATATAGCATACCAATTAATTATCGTCATAGAAGAAGACACAGAATTCTATCATGTTTTATAGCGCAAAACACGTTGAAGCTCAAAGCGTTTTGAAATTCCACTCTCTTAATAATACTCGGGATTCTGGCAAGACTAAAAAATGAGAAGTTGTGTCGATTACAATATTAATAATAATTAATAATTAAAACATATCATCTTGCGTTTGAACTAGAAACCACTCGCACAAGTCTCTCGACCACTAATATCCAATGGCTCCATGTGTTGAACTAAATTAAATTTAAAAGGGCACCATATATGTTTTTTTCAAAATTCTGTGTGAATTGTTTTAGAAGAAACTCTTATCGCTAATTCTGCATCCCGTATCGAATTTGTAAGATATGCCCTAAAATAAGCTAGCACAGTGATTTCTGTAAACTCGTTGTTCACTAACGGTTTCAATTTCGCTGTTTTTTTTGTTGTAAATGATCCAAAATCTTAGCAATTTTTGAGAAATCGATAAACCGTGTCCGTAGTAGGTTTAGGCCCGTTACGGTATTTCTCAGCGAAAAGTCGACAAGTCCTACTAATAATCCGCTGATATTCTCCATATGTAATAGTTACATTTAAATAGTCTTCATTTGAAAATTGTAACCGTGACATTTTAAAAAAGCAAATATCTTGTAAAGCATACTCTTTATGCTTAGTGCATAGTATGTTACATAAACATGACCTAAAATTCATGGTAGAATCCAAATTTGAAATAAAAATACTATCTTTCCATTTCAAATAAAAAAGTTGGCTACAACTTCCGGTATAAAGGAACAGTACCGGAAGTCAAAAATATTTTAGCTAAACTGACCTACACCCACAGACTTACTACAAAACTTCTCCATAAATTTTTAATGGAAGTTCGTCGTGATACACACTGTACAATATACCTGTTCACCTGAATGTATTCATCAAATACTTCAATCGTGGCAATACAAACTTCGGGAACAATGTAGAGTATAGATGTTTTGATACTTTGAATATGTATGAGAAACTTGCGCAAGTGTTACTGCGAATCTTTCTTGAGCTGCTATGCTTCATAATTATTCGTATTATGTTTCGAAATCTTTGGTTTTAGTAAATTAAGCGGAACATCAAATAGTTGTGGTGTCATTCTGTAGAAATTTCGAAAATGTCCACCACCTTCACTTCAAATTCCGCGATTAGGTGACTTCCGCTATACCTGTTTCCATCTTCATTCATTCATTCATTCATTCATTCATTCATTCATTCATTCATTCATTCATTCATTCATTAAGTTAGGGTGGGTACCTAAAGTCCGGGCACTTGAGCTAGCTGGTCACTGTACCATTCCTATTAAGTCTCTTATTTCCGCTCGAGCAGCTTGGTGTTATCTATAAAGCCCAGTATCTTGCCCATTGGAAACTTGAGAACCTTCGAGGGCTCCAATAAATCTCTCCCGAAATATTTCTGCCTGAGTACCTTCAATTCCTCACATGTGCAGATGGACCACCATGGATCGCTTACTCGGCCTGTGTTGTATAGATGCTTTTTCAGGGGACATTCTCTAGTTACCAGCCCAGTAATGATTTTAGCTTCTTTCTTGCTGAGTAGGTTATCAGAGAATCTAGCATCTCCATCCCCTATTAGCGCTTTGATATGGAGTTGACCTTCAGTCAACCTCCATTTCTTTGTACTTTCTTTATATAACCAGGTCCAGTTCTCCCTCCTTGCGGAATCCTTAGTAATCCCACATACGGACTGTGAACCCACGAAGTGTCTTATAGAGCCCTCCTTGGGTACTTCGTCGGTTATTACGTTGCCCTTTATATCCTCATGTCCCGGCACCCAAATCACCGTGTAGTTTTGTGCCAGTGCCTATTTCCGTCTTTAAAAGTGTTTTTTTAAAACGTCCTTTTTCTTTTTTAATAATAATAATAATGTGCTTTATTGTCAAGAAAAATTACAAATTTTGTGGACAAAGCTAACTAAGTAAAGATTACACTAAAAAGATGCAGGTACAACAGACAAGGAATACATAGTGTTGGATACACTAAGCTGTCGTCGAAGTAATAGAAAAAGAAAAAAGTTTAAGCCAGAGGATTGCGCTGCCCGACAGAGAAGAAAAAAAAACAAAACAATAAAAAAAAATAGTAATCTAAATTTAAATTCAAATTTTACCCTCGAAAAAATCGCTAACTGCTTAAAGGGGTCGCATTAGGAGGTATGATTTTACCTTCTTGCGAAAATTGACGTAGGTTGGTATTGATCTAAGCTGGATTGGGAGATAGTTATGTAGCTTGATTGCATTATAGATAATTGAGTTTTTAGTTAACTTTGTATTGGATACAGGTCGTTTGGGTAGATCGGAAAGATGTTTACGAATTAGTGAAACGGATTCAAAGATGAATAGCGCAGGGAGAATTAAGATTTTATGGTTTAAAAAGTAAGGTTGGCAGTGATCTCTGCTTCGAAATATGTAGCGCGAATTGTCCTTTTTTGCAATTTAAAAATGGTATTAAAATTGTATAAACTACAAGTGCCCCAAAAGGGGAGAGCGTAGCGGGATTCAAAAAGGGCAAAGTAAGTGATTCGCGCAGAGAAAGGATTAAGTTCCCTGGCCACAGATATAATTGCAAAACACGCAGAAGACAATTTTTTGATGAGGGAGTCGATATGGAGAGACGATTGAAGAGTGTCATCAATGATAAGACCCAGGAATCTGAAACTATATTGACAGTGTCATTATCCAAAACACACGATTGCAGCAGTGCACCTTTATGAGGTAGAATCACCGTTTCCTTTTTGTTATAGCATAGGTAGTTGGAATTGCATCACTTTTTGACGATGGTTAATTCCCTAGATACAACCGATTGCAGGTCTACTCTGTTTGGGCTGCTCCAAGTGATGCTAGTGTCGTCTGTGCGAAAAGATATCATTGCCCGCTACTGATCTTTAAATTGGTGAATGTGGTCATTAATAAAATGAAGGAAAAGTATTGGACCAAGCACTGAGCTTTGAGGAACGCGAGAGTCAATTCCCGTACACCATGAGAAAGAACTATTTGCTTTCACTATTTCTTTCCTATTGAAAAGGTACGATTTGAACCATTCCAGAGGAGTACCACGAAGCCCACAGTAAAATATTTTTTTTTATTAGGATGTCATGACTAGCATAGTCAAAGGCTTTAGAAAAGTCCCAGAACACAGTTGCCGTAAAGTGTTTGTTATTAATATTAGTAAAAACTTCATTGAAGACCGAGAACAGGGCGTCTGCTGTACATGAATTGGATAAAAAGCTAAACTGCGCAGCCGTGATAATTTGGAATTTTTTAAGAAAAGCGATTAGCTGTTTTTTTTTATTAATCTTGGACGCCAAGATCAAATTCTCTCGAATCCTTTCCAACGGCATTGGGTTCGGATGTCGGTTTGGAGGCGGCTTAAGACCAACCTAGTATTTTTCTTGTAGGTAGGACCTCCCTTTCTATTGTAACTACATCTTGATATATACCATATGTGGGCAACAACCGGCCCGCGGGCCGGATCCGGCCCGCTGTAATATTTGATCCGGCCCGCGAGACATTTTGAAAAACCCAATTAAATTGATATGAGAAAATTCCACACTAAACACAAGCGAAGATACGGCCAATGATTATTTCAAGCAACCTTCCAATAAAATCCACAGATGTGTGAAAATATCCAAAATTTCCAAAGATAGGAAGATGTACTCGTAAGAACGCGTCTAAAAAAAAATATTTATCACGATTTAATTATAATGTTGTACCTATTTTTTTCATTTCATTTTCTTATTTTAATAAATTGCATTAATATAAACATTTCGTATTATTTCATGTCTGAATATTTAAACGCTAAAAAATTATGAACCCTACTTTAAAACACTACTTTAAAATGCACTACTTTTAAACACGGCCCGCGAACGTATTTGCACACTAAACTTTGGCCCACACATGTCAAAGGTTGCCCATACTTGATCTAGACAATACACTCGATATGTAAAAAATAGTAAATAAATGATAACTACTAACTTCACTTTATTTTATATAAGATTCTTTACACTACATGTTTTGGCTAATTTGCCATCCTTAGGTCTAATACGTCACAGGAAAATACAAAATAATAACATGTCGCAATATTTATATTTTTGTAACAATTAATAGTGAAGTATTTTTATCTATAGAAAAGGAGAGTGAAATACACGCCCCCATACTTGATCCCAATCCTGTAAATTTAATAAAACTATGTAAGAATTTTACCTCATATAAAATGAAGTTTGTCTTGGGACTGTAAGACAAATATTTTACCTGTATTTTACAACCAGCAATCACAACAATTAGCATTTCTAATACCTCACTACACATTTACGAAATAATTGAGGAAATAGAAATGAATTTAGCAGGCAATTAAATACACTATAATTGCTAATCGTGACAAGCACAACCTCGACTGTTTTGAGTACTAACACAAGGGAAGTTACCGGTACGGTTACAACACACGAACAGTATGTAAAACTTCAAACCTCACAGCCCTTTTTCTAAATTAAATTGTGCATAAACCACGTACAATTTAGGCTGTTATCGCGGTCGGCATATCTAACTCGCTTTTTAAGTCGCCGAAGAACGCGTATATGTATTAGAGGGGTTGTTCCGGGTAATTTTCTGATACGGTGGGGAAATTAGATTTGAACGTATTTTTTTCTTTTACTCGGTAGTCGCTTAAAAGGCGTAATTTTTACAGGCGAGGAGAAAATTAAAGTTATTTTCTCCGATGCAAATCTACTTCTATTAATAACGGTTGAAGAGATTGCGAAGGTGGGGCCTTTCTGTGGTAAGGGCGACAGTAAGAGCGCTAGAATGTGGGGTAGCGGCTGGAAATACCGTTAAGGAATAATTGTCGAAAATCCGGTTTTTAATATTCTGTGTAGAATATTATATCTTACTCTGTACGTTTATTTTACGGTTATTTATAAATCTTTATTGTTTATTTTATGTGAGTTTATGTAACCCATATCTTGTCATTTGTTTACAAGGTTGTAGCATCATACAAAATTTACAAACTCGGCATGTTTTAATGAATTCGTCTTAAATAAAATTCTTGTGTTGACTACCCTTATAACACAAAGTTCAGTGTAGTTCTTCGTCAAAAATTATTTAGTGTTTTCTTTTTTTTATTACAAATGATGTACCGGTTAACTGAATCAATCCGTTCGAGGCAACTCATTTTATGAATTTGTTTATTCTAACGAACTGTATAAAACACTGGAATGCGCTTTCGGGTACACGCAGTAATTAAAAAAACTGCCTGATTTCCGCCATCTTTGAATGTGGCAAATTGACGTATAGACTGTCAAAAGGAGTAAATGTCATATTTTTACATATTAAGGTTTTGAATTAGATTCATCGTATACATGCCTTCAAGTGCATGGGCACTTCAACGATTACCTATGCGAAATAGGGAAAGTGTATAGTGCCTCCTGTCGGTACCAGGATAGCGACTGTGACCATGCTCGCCATACATTCTTAAAATGCGTAAGGTGGAAGTCGCACAGAGATGAGCTGCAACGAGATGTCGGTGTGCTCACACCGGCAAGTTTACTTCGGACGTTGATGCGAAGCCGGGCACGCATGGCACAGGGTCTCCGCTTGTGCCAAGACAATTTTGATGACCAAGAAGCAGGAGATGGACGGACGTTAAATACGGGGCACCACCTCGAATGTAGTAAATGTGAAAAACGATACCGAGGTGGAATCTTGCTCGAAGGGGGGATGAAAAATGCTTTTTGCAATTAGTGCCGTAACCATACCATTTATTCCACTAGTGCCGTAATAGGGTCTATTACAGCACTAGTTGCGTAATAGAAATGGAACATTTAAGCAGATTTATTTTAAGTGGTCACATTGCAACAGAAATGGAGATGTCAATATGACATTTTGTAAATCAAGTTTGAGGTTATTATATTAAATTCATTGTAAGATTTGATATTTTAATTAATCTTTGAAATAGTACAACTATTATAAACATTTATATTAACGTTTGAATTATCTTTCGAAGTGATAGTGATACCGTGTGCAGTAGAAACATTCTGTTGAAAATTATCGTTCTCAGCGATAGTGATATTGCTTCTGTTGGAGTACTCAAACTGTGAACCATTCCCAGAAGTTCCAGGTAGATTCACATTATTTTCCTGTGCAAACATATTTCCAACATCAATTTTATTTTTCATACAAGAGGCAACGTAACCTTCAGCAACAGCCGTGCTTTTCCAGCCACCTAATCGTTTTATAGTTAAAATATCACCTCCAGTATTTGCTATATGTGTCGCACTGGATCTTCTAAAACAATGTCCTGTATAAAGATGAGGATCTGGTAAATGAAGAAAACTGGCAATTTGTTTAGGAACATTTCCCATGGTGTTAATACCGATAGGGCTATTAATTAAGCAGCCATGACGACAAGTTAGAAAAAAACGTTTGTGAGTAACTGTTTTAGGCCGCAGATTATTATATTTTTTTATAAGTTCGATGCAGTTTACATTAGTCACTGCGAACATTCTGGGTACATTGTTTTTTGTTTTAGGTATGTTGACTATAATGGAATCGGAATTGTATTGTATCCTATTATCAAAATAACCTAGAATATAAAGAATTTACAAAAAAATAACGAAATAAAATCAACACTAACCTTTATAGCTAAGTATATTTTATCATCGGCTTGTTTCAAAAATCTATGAATATCTTCTTCTTCTAAAATTTTAGATTTTTTTGTTTGATAACCTTTAGATAGCCGTTTTAATAATGCTTGAAGTTTCATATATTTTGATATATCCACATTTCTATGTACATTTAAACACGATCTTAACATCGAATAAATCGACCATAATGATGACGATTTATAATCTTTACGTAGCATTTCAAAATAAGCAAGTAAGACGTTCTCAGAAATATGAAGAATTTCCTTTTCTTTGCACCATTTTTCAAAATTTTTGTATCGCTATTGATACATAGTGTACGATTTCTCCGGAAGTAAATTATTAATGGTTTTTTTCAACAATTTGCCGTATTTCCGGCGGAGTGCATGAAAAAGTTGTAGAACTCATATTAAATATTATAATATAGTTACTTTAGCAATATAATATATAACAAATTTCAAAAATGTGTCAATTTTAAATTAACTTGTCAATTTAAATTTTGTACCAAACCAAGGTGACAACTGGTGACAACCGCCACAAAATTTCCCTAGATTATCAAATTTTTCTCGTTTTGCTTTTACAAAAAGAGAAATTTTAAAACTAATTGCAAAAAATAGCATAAAAGACACGTTTCATTTGACATTAAAGCTCTCATTCAGTTAAGAAACTCATGGCTACGCCACTCGTTTCTTAAACTCTGAATTCGTACTTTGAAACGTCAAAATGAAACTTGTCTTTTAATATACTATTATGCACTCACTGAAGGTGCATAAAGTATTTTTCCTATGAAAAAAAAAAGAAAAAGGCTGGGAGTACTGATTTAATTCATATGTTGATTTATTTATGACTTGGGGTACTTCTTTTATGATTACGATTGTATATTTACATGTCATCAGCAATGTTAAGTATACCTTTACTCTAGAGTTACCGCAATTTCGTTGCTAAATTTACACATTCAATTTGAGTGGATAATGCATTTTGTTACCTAAATTTCCGGCACCGAAAGTGACGGTCGAGTACCGTGAAAAAATAAAATCGAGGGGTAAAGCGGTTTGCAAAAAAAACTCATACACAAAAAAATAAAAGGATGGATTTACTGATAAAACAGTTAAACTTTTATTAATAAAATTTGACATAAAATAAAGGGGGAAAATGTTGGTGTTATTGACATAAAGTTTAGATAATAAATATGATACTCTGTATCAGTGAACGTTATTAACGACTATAAAAATAAGAATAAAATATTGTAAAAAATAACAGATAATCCTACGGTAGGACTCGAACACCGAACGCTTCGGCCAATGCAATCAGTTATACACACACGTTATACAAAGAAAATTCTTAGGCTAAGAGTTAATTTAAATTCAAGAAAATTTTACTGTTACAAAAAAATAAACTACTAAAATAAAGCTAAATATTTGACTCGATTATACTAGTGGTGAATAAATCACCCTGTATGTTACAGGCCGATATTTAATCGGTTGATGTTTTAAATAAATATTATGAATTCCTTAAAAAAATTGAAAAGATATGTGAGTACTAAAGTGAAACTATTTTACTAAGTTGGTGATGAGTAGTACCCTCCGATCCTTGATATAACATAAATAATTTACAGTACTGTTGAATAAAACATAAAAAAAAACTAAGTGATCGGGGTTGGTTATTTACTAATGAAAGTTGTAAACGCGGACAAAATTTACAAATAAAAAGAAAACGTGCAACTTAGCTTTTCCCCTGATCAGCTGTTACGGGGCGTAGAGATCCTCTCCTATCCGAACAGATCGTAGCCTCTGGGCTGACTCGGTAATACCCGAAGCAGATGGTCCACTGAATTTCTAAAGGAGGTAGGTTCTCCGAAGGACTTAAAAAGTCGCAGAAGTCCTCAGCCGCACGTGGGTGTTCAAAATCTCGCATAAAACGAAGGTAAGATTCCAAAATTAAAATTAAAGGGGGGTAAAAAGACCTCTAAAAACACAGAAACCTCAAAATTAGTGATTTAAAAGAAATGACAAGATCTGCTTACCGTTAAATAACGAGGTTTTACAACGAAGAGAAGAAATAGACAGATATGGCGTTGCAGACGCGTGGCTCTCAAATTATATCCCAAATTATCGGACTCACCCGCCGTAATATTCACGAAAATTCCACACCAAACACAAGCGAAGATACGGCCAATGATTATTTCAAGCAACCTTCCAATAAAATCCACAGATGTGTGAAAATATCCAAAATTTCCAAAGATAGGAAGATGTACTCGTAAGAACGCGTCTAAACAACAACCAAGCATGGCCAGCAAACCGGACGGAAGAAATACGTCACGCAACCAATCAGAAGACAGATAAATGAGACAAGAATAAAGACATAGAGGTGCCCTCTAACGTCGGAAAGATGTAAACACAGAATAGGTGATCTAAATAGAACGCTCAATCCAACAAATCTATCGATGCGGGAAATCGATAATACCGACATGTCCAAATCAAACAGACCTAGCGTACCTAGAAATGCCATCCAATTTTCAAAACATGGGAATTTCAGAAGTTCTGAAATCTGAGACCGTTTTAAGTATAAGAAACTATCTGTAAGTAAATGAGAATAAAAGATTCAAATTCTAGCTAGGCCGCACTAGCAGGGGAAAGAAAACACAATTTGAAAGCCAAAAATTAGACGATAATGTTTACGTTGAGAAATTACAAGACGTAGGAGCATTTCTGAATATAAAAGAAGGAAAAAGAAGATAATAGGGTTACAAAAGCTTGTCGAAAAGACTAGCGGAGAACTAATTCGAGATAAGCGAAGCAAAAAAAAACCGTAATAATTTGCCATTTTCTGTAAATTTTCTGATATTTTTGACGGGTGATAATTTATGGTAAGGGTTTCGTTGATAGTCTTTTTTTGAGTTACTTAACTATACTCTCCCCTTTGTTTATTTTATCGTACAGTTATACTCATTACATTTTAAAACAAACAATGCCATTAACATTTCCACGACCGACTACCCACCGAAGAAACCAATTTGACATCTGTATAGTGGAAACCTAGCTGCAGAATTTTCTTAAATAGCATCATCAGCTAATACGAACATGCGCCGACATTTAATGCCACATAAATAATATCCAAACAACTATAAAACGTTCCGGATCGGCGACAAATATCCTGTTCGACGGAGCCTATTAGTGTTCGACGGAGGTGCGACAAAAAACGCGCTATCCACGAGAGAAATTGCTCTTTTTCCCCCCGCGTTTCGCCAGCGAATACGGCGGCTGCTGCTGTCGATATTCGATTTAATTGCGGTGGAATTCGGAGCGCCCTTCGTCTCGTTCGTTTTGCGCTCCTTCTTTTAATGACGGACTCCGGTCGTATTACAAAAAAAAAAAAAAAAAAGAGAAACGAAAAAGATCTTGGCGAGCGAAGTCGGAGAATGATGAAAACCCGGGCACTTTTACAATGTAAATAGCCGGCGGTTTCTTTCTTTTATCGCTTCAACAGTGATTTAAGCATTTATTACGATCGATACGACAAAATAGTTGAGCGGGTAATAAAGTTTAATTTCTCGTAATTGTAACAGAAGTGGAATCCCGCGAATGTCCACTGCCAATCTCTCGATCGGTATCAAAATAAATACATGCTGGAACGATCAATTTGCTTAATAATTGTCCACTAAACGGATTGAAAGGGATGTTAAATGGAGATAATTTTTATCAGAAATTCCGAATTCCGATTTTAAAATATTTTATTAAAAGAAACTAAGCATTATAAGACAGGAAAAAAAAAGTTAACAATTCAATTCACAAAAAGAAAATGCTTCCGTAAAGATTATCGACCTGTAAAGCAAAACTCTTCTTATATTCATTAGAAATCTGGAACATATACAGCTGCCAGATTTCTTTTTTCAATATGGTATACCGGGTGTCCACACTTAAGTGTGCACTATTGATAACTTTGTTACCTTTGGAGGTACAGAATCGGTTAAATGGACAAAGTAGTACTATTTCTTATGGCGGTTGCATCTGTGAAAATGGAAAAATAATTGAGCGTCGCGTTCTCTAGATCAGTGGTTCTCAAACTTATTTAGACACTGTACCCCTTTTTACCCACAAAACATTTTAGGTACCCCTTCTCAGTTACCAGTACTAAGTAAACTATAGTTAAAATATTAAACAAATCTTAAAGCCTTCTATGTAGCATAGAAGTATAGTGTTAACCTTTGAAACTGAATTACGCATCATGTTTAAATAAAAACAAAGAGATATTGTTTACAAACATTTTTATTACATTAAAAACAAACACACACAAAATTTAAAGAACAAAAAGCGCTTACTTTCAAAGAGATTAGTGAGAAGGGTGAGCTTGTTTCCCTTTGCACAGTTTATCAAAATTGGGTTTTAACTTGGTTAAATACAATCTTAAATCATCTTCAACATTTAATTTGTTTGTAGATTTATTTTTAAGATAGGTTAAACTTGAGAAACCCTTTTCACATAAATAAATGGTGGAAAACCCAACAAGAAATTTAACAGCAGTGCTTGACAGTTCTTTGTATTCCTTCCCAATACCGATCCAGAAATCTAACAATGTAGTACCAGCAGTCAAATATTTGTTTTTCAACGTGGGATCACATGATACTTCAATGAGGTGTTCCTTTTGAAAGATAGTCAGGTTAGTGTCCATAGCATCAGCATTAAAGGGGTCACGTATCCAGTTATACTGTTTCTCCAAAGGTGAAAAGTACTCTCTTATGCGGATCTTCAATGCATTCAAATGCTGGCTCATTTGAGTCTTGAGTTCAGTGAAATCAGATATGTTTTTCTCATTATCTTGCAAAAATGTAAGTAATCTTTCAAACGGCTCGCAGTTGTTATTTTCTATTTATTTTTCCCAGAGAATGATCTTTTTTACCATTGCATCAGTTTTCTTTTCTATATTAAAAATATCAGAAACACTGCCTTGCATGGATAAATTCCAGATGTTGAGTTTTCCAAAAATATCACTTAAATAAGCCAACTTCAAAAGCCAATCAAAATCAGTAAGTACAGAAGACAGATGGGATTTGTGTTCGGTAAAAAAATTATGTAATTCTTTGTGGAGTTCAAATACACGGGACAAAACATTTCCCCGAGAAAGCCATCGTACCTCAGTATGTAGCAATAAGTTCTCATGGAGGCTCCCCATATCCTGGCATAGAATTTTAAAATAACGAGATTTTAGAGGCCTAGTTTTTTTGAAGTTCACAATTTTCACACTCTGATCAAGGACATCTTTAAGTTCATCAGGGAGGTGCTTAGCCACCAAAGCCTCTCGGTGAAGGACACAATGAGTGAACTTACACTCAGTTGAAACCGTTTTAATATGGCCTACCAGCCCTGTGATGTGACCGCTCATAGCCTTAGCACCATCCATACACACTGACACACAGTTTTTCCACTCGAGCGGGTTTTCGGAAAAAAAAAGAATCTAACAAATTGAAAATATCTTCACCTTTTGTCGATGTTTTAAGTGTCTTACAAAATAAAATATCTTCAAATATTTCATCTTGAAAAATGCCACGTACAAAAACGATCAGTTGGGCTAGGCCAGCGACATCCGTGGTTTCATCGAGTTGTATACCAAAGCAAGGACTAGCTCGAATTGCTCCAACAAGTTGTTCTTTTGTGTCATACGCCATATCACTAATTCTCCTTGAAACTGTATCATTTGATAATGGAATTGCTGTAATTCTTTTTGCCTCGTTCTCTCCAAACATACAAGAAACAATTTCTGCTGCGGCAGGGAGGATTAGGTTTTCGCCAATAGTATGGTTTTTACCAGACTTCGCAATTAAATGACTAACTTTGTAAGAAGCTTTTAGAGCACTTTCATTTTGTTCTGCACCAGAAAACTGTTTTATCGTGTTTTTCCTACTTTTCAAATCTTCCAAAAGACGTTCAAAGTACCGTAACTACTTTTTGACTAAGTTCTCATGTTTGCTTTCAAAATGGCGTTTTAAAAGAGAAGGTTCATAGAATTGTTTGATAAAATTTCTGAACAAACAACGCATTGTGGATTAGGCTTGTCTGAGCTTCCAGTCCATGTAAAACCTAATTTTAAGTACAACTCGTCATATTTTCTTTTTTTACTTTTATATTCATTTGCCAGTTTTTCGGGTTTTTTTATTTTTTCCTTGAGCTGCTCATTAGTAACAAGACGTTCAGGTCTACTTTCATTTTGTGAAGTTGATGGCCCAGAATTTTGATGCAGATCTTCATGAGGCCTTTTCTTTAGGAGCCATTTATCCATTGTTAATTTTTATTGTAAAATTCACTTACGTGGTACCTGACTCAGTTTTCAAACAGATGTCCGTAAATGTGTTTCAACAGGATTGAGTGTCCGCAGAATAACACAACACACCACAAAAATAACACAATGAGAGCGAGCTTGTAATAACAGGCAATGCTACTGCAGTGCAGTGACACGAGTGATTAGCCGGCCACACAGCCCCACTCTGATGACTAAGCCCTTAGTGGCGCGCGCACGTCAACGTGTCCATACGTGTCCCGGGTTGTTTTATTTTATTGTTGGCCAGCCGCGTACCCCCTAAAAAATTTCGCCACCACAGCGTACCACAGTTTGAGAACCACTGCTCTAGATATTCGTCCAAAATTATTGTTTTTAAATGGAACGCCCTGTATATTTTTTGCAATTTAAAAGAGAATCGTAAATTGAATAAAAAAGTTTTAGTACACTATTATAAAAAAAAGTCAAATAATATAGTAGTTACTGAGAATCATTATCTTTGCTTTGTTTGCATGAAATTGATATACCTATGGAAAATAAAGCGTCACATTCATTAAAGCTTTTAATTTAATAAACAAAAATAGACAAGAAAATTACTCAAATTAAATGTTTATAGACACCCCCTTCCATTTCAATATATTTTGTCAATCTTCTGTGAACATTACGAGTAGCTCCTAAAATTGTCTTACCGTCGATGTCGTCAATGATGTTGAAAATTCTTTCCTGAAGCACATCCACTGTTGTATATCTATGTTTGTACACTTGATTTTTTACTGCTCCCCACAAGAAGAAATCTAATGGCGTCATGTCAGGTGAATGCGCGGGCCACTGAATAGGACCATTTGTGCCAATCCATATATTTCCAAATAGTCTTTCTAATAACTCACTTGTGTCACGGTGATTATGTGCGGGGTCTCCATCTTGTTGAAAGTAAATAATCTGCCTGTCTACCAAATTTAATTCATCCAGAAATTTTTTGAAATTTCTGTCAGTAATGCCAGATATCTTTCTCCTGTTAAATAACCCCGATAAAAAAATGGCCCAACAATTTGGGATCCGATTATACCGCACCAAACATTTAAACTGAATCGGTGTTGGGAATTACAAGGATAAACAACAAATGGGTTTTCACGACTCCAGTAATGATTATTTCTTTTATTGAACATCCCGCGATTAGAAAAGTTGGATTCATCACTCCATAAAATGTGTCTAAATAAATTGTGATTTTCTTCAAAAGCATTGATAAACCATTGAGCACACTTAAGTGTGGACACCCGGTATAAAGAATGTACAGGTGTCCCATCGAAGACTGGGTCTTTATTACAGCTCTATTTTTGATTTTAGGCAAAAATCTTTTATACAAATATTTTAGAAAATTCAATGCTGCATCATCTAAAAATACTTTTGACTATACAAGGTGTTCCAAAAGTAGAAAAACGCATACTTACTCCGTTATTTTAAATGGAACACCCTGTATATTATTCAATTTTTAAATCATTAGTAGAAAAATACCATCACCTTATGTAAGCTGCCATATGTCTATCTATTATAACAACATTGTTATTTACGCTCTTGTAGAAAATAACTCTGTTGCAAGCTTTTAGATAAGGCGGCGTAGTTTGTATATGCATTTGTTTTAGATATTCGTATTTTAAATAACCATACATACTTAGCCTGATACATTAGTGAAACTAAAACCAATATAATTATGTGCAGGCTCCAATAATAAACTTTATATAATATAATAAAGCCTCGAGTTAAACCGTCTTGTTAGTATCAGATAATAAAATATAAAAGAAATGACATAGTTTTGAAGAATGAATGATATTTAATGATAATTAGCAGAAATAATACCTAATTTTGTTTTATTTTTAATAGGGCAGACCATGACAATTATTTCACCAGCAATAGTTAAACGTCAAAACTACCATCAACTAATTTTGTATATAATACTTTGTCCTTCTTACATCTCGGTGATTGTTTATATTTCTTACTTATTTTATTATAATATATTTACTTAATTACTTAAATAGCATGTATTTTATTCGTAAACCATTAAAATAAGTCTTAATATTTGTGTTTTATTTATGATAAAAAACACCAATACATTCTTAATTAAAAGTATTTACAAGTGGTACCTGTACGTGCTACAATATTGATATTTTTAATTATCAATATTTATCGCAGATGTACAAAAATATTATTCTCTTTCTATTAAGCATATTTCTACCCTCTTTGCAGGTTTTTGGGGTAGTTTTTTCAACAACTATACGAAATGGATAGAAATGCCTCCCTCATTCTATTCTTCCTATTTTCACATGTGGATAACAACCATACATCATCCTAACTCCGTGCTCCACCTAACGTTATTATACGAGGCTAGCCTATTCTAAGTACTATATGGGTTCCCTAACAATTGATGTGTTGTTACTCTAATTAAATAATTTCCCTATGATTCTTAATAACAAAAATATAATACAGTAGCCTCACAATTATGTGAATACTCCTTTCTATGAATTGCTGAAATATGTGAAATGTGATTAGTTTACATAATCGCGAGTCTACTGTAAATCGGTCAGCTATAAGTTGTTAGAATATTTGCGCCCATGGTACGACTTTAGTTATCTCCCAGCATTCGCCAAGGAGTAAGGGAGAACCATGGCAAAAACCTTACTCCGTGAGAATCTGGGAAGATGTTACTGATAGCCGGAAAATTATTATTATCCTTCTAAGCGTTGAAGAAGCAGCCTCCACGTTTCCTTGATTCCGATAGCCGTGCCATCTTCACGTAGCTGCTCCCTTTTTCACACATCATGAATTAATAAAAACAAACAAAACGACAGCAATATCTATTCTAATACTTAACAATAACTTAATCCTAATTATTCTAACCAATTGTAATTAAATTAAAGATCTATATTTTAACTTGTATTTGTATCAAACTAATTTGTACTCATAATGTAATGTACATTGCCTCTTGTTAGATTTTTACCATGCGATAATTACGTCATGGATGGTATCATATGTTTTTGTCTGCAGTCTTTCTGCTACTTAACAGAAAACCAATGGTCTTTAAGATATTCAAATAATAAGCTGACATTTAAAAAAGGGTCATCTGAACGCAGTACTTGAAATAAAAACTTTTTTGTCTGTACCCACTTACATCTCGTATTTGTCCGCAGTATAGAATCTAATTTTCACAGTCAATCAAGGCTCACCTCCGTCGAATCATAATTCCCATTTGTGGTGAACGAACCAATTCAGCACTTTCGTATCTTTAATTTCACGCAAGATAAACTGACAATGGTGACAACTATTCAACTTCAATGAAAATGGGTAAAGATATATATTACTGCAAAGATCTATCTAACGAAACTAGCTTTTCTACGTCTGCTTTATTCGATATTTAATAGTATATAATGTTGGTTAACGACAAATTGTGTGCAGTGAAATTGTTATCCCAATACAGAGTCGGATTTATTAGATTTTTGGGAAATAATCAATCGAGCATCGAAATTTCTTAAAACGCTTCAATGTGCAATCATATTTTCATCAGTAATAAAAATATACAGCTAATTAGAATATATTTTGTCTATATAATAAATAAATTCATTATTGCACACAAGGACGATTCCGAATCTAAATTCGAAAAATTATGGACTATAATTTTGAAAACAGGAACATATGTGTTTTTACTGTGAAAATTCAATTTTAAGGGCTGAAACATTTCTTCGAAATTTCGAGGATTTTCCAGTTTCTCAATGCAACTTCAGTCAGGGTGAGAAATTGGGAAAAGGAAGAGAAGTATAAACTTCATTAAAACACCAGATTTTATCTGGCCCGGGTGGAAAACACCCTGTTAGAGGGTTTTTAGCTGGAGTTACAGATATCCCAATTAAACGGAGAGCAGAAACTGACCGCAAAGGAAGGGGGAAGCCAAACCTCTAAGGGTAATAAGAAGAATATTCAGGACTAAAAAGATCTGATGAGGACTCTAAAACACCACCGCTAGCCTGGAAAAACCCAATGAAAGTTTCAGCGAGGCTGCGTCAGGATTGCAGGTGAGAGTAATAAGCGCTATCTGGAAGAAACTATAAATGAAGAACAGACTACTGTTGAATCCAAAGACCTTTCAAAGAGGCCAAGGGTATTTACAATAGAATCTCCGAAGTACCCGTAAAAATATTGGCATTAACCAACTTTGGTCGCGAAGGTTATCCAATGCGACAAGGATATGTCGAAGGATTTAATTGTCGGATCGGCATACTTAACTTGATGATCATGGCTTACCACAAACCAAGGACTAGGGAACTTATATAGCAGAACTAGACTTCAGCTTAAAGGGCGCAAAATGGGAAAGATCAATATAAATAAGCCCAAAAGCTGCAATATTTCCGGAGACTATATGTCAGAGGCTCTCCGATAGGAGACTCCATGAGGTATGGAGTCTCTGTTGGAGTTAATAAAGATGTTAGGTGTATTTCTTGCCTTTTAAATAAACCCTGCGCGTGTGACTCGTGGGCGCATAAGGTAGGTTATATAATAAATATTAACTTGCCAGTATATAACCCTGAGCTCATCCTCATCCACAAACATGCCAATATGAAGTATTGGTAATGTTTCTTTTGTCATTTTATGAATTATCTAACTATGCTATATAAATTAAAATAATTTTTTCTTAATGTATAACTTTGTCAAACATAAATAAATTAAGCTACACAAGCAAAATAACAACTATAGAACAAACAGCAACTATGAAATAAAGCATTTATTCCATACTTGATATATGTTAAATTTAAAAATGTCTTCTCCTGAAGCTTTTAGGTTATAAAAACTAATAAAAATGTTTTCATATAATTTCAGGAAGCTTTTTTTCATAGACGTGTCAATGTATATGCAAGATAAACTGAATAATATTTGTCTCATCGTTTGAAGGGTTACAAATAACAACAATATTGATGACCGTTATTCATCCCAGATGGGAGGTATAATCAACATTTGAAAAATATCAAATACACATAAAGTTAAACAACGAAAGAATCAATAGCATTTTGTTTTAGTATGGTTTATTATAGTAGTTATAGATAACAATTTTTCACATTCTACATTCCAATAACATATTTTCTTTGTTTTATCTAAGGAAATCCTAGCAATATGTATCAGGCTCAACTTAAGCCTATAACGACACTTCATTAGAAGGCGCAGCTACAGTATAATGAAACAGTTAGACTGATAATTTACAAAACTGGAAAACTTACAACATAGGTCTAACTCTACAACATATTAAAATTAGAGCTGCAGAAATGAGTGCTTTCGCAGTAGCGTAGGGCTCGGCACTAGAAATTTATAATATGGTACATCACGTTGCGCATTTAACCGGCGTTGATTGAAATTAATATGTCTTTGACACACATAAACACTGTACAGTTAAATGGTGGTATTGCAAACAATTTTCTAATGTCGTAAGTCGGTTAATAAATCTATTAACCCTCGTAGAACATATTAAAGTACGGCATCGATTCCTTATCATCAATCCAGCCTGGCATTCATGCATATATGCACTAAAATCATACTACCGTGTTGAAGGATAAAGGTCGTATCTGTTTTTCTTTTTTTTCTAGAAGCACTGTTTTTACAACTTTTTAATCCAAAACATAATAAAAACTGTACACACGCTCAAACTAAATGTTTAGTAAACATCCAGAAACCCATTTGAACTTAGCAGAAGAATAGAGAGGACTGAATCATCTAGAGTTATATGAGAAAAACAGTATCTATGTATATAGCAAAAAAGCAGATACGACCATTATCCCTAAGGCGAATCTGGACGACCTTTTAATGAGATTATCTGCCAGCAGATGGCGCGGATTTTTTCCCGCTGTTTTTGGACATACCAATCAAAATATTTTTTAATATTATTTAAATTTGATAAAGAGATTGTTTTGAAAACAGTATTTAAAATTACGCCAACGTCTTATTTTTTAAAGTTTTCTTTTCTTCAATTTTTTGTTTGGTTCTATTTGGTTTCCAAGAAGGCAAAATAAGTGGTCAAGGGCGCCGGTTCAGCGGTACTTACTAATATTAAACCATTTTTTTCTCATTTCTTTCTGATAGCAAATAGCATCCGAAAGAGGGAAATGCGTTTTCTCTTTGATCTCGTTCGCCGGGGCAACCATAACTAAGACGATAGCGCACACGTCGAATTGAGTGCGCCATAGAAATATAACCGGTTCGAGTAATCAGATCTTTTCAAAACATCAGTTAGTCTATCATGTGAACTTGAATGTATAGAGTAACACTGTTTCATATGGTTTTTTAGAAAAATCAAAATTAAAATGCAAATTAATAAGGTACTATAAGTAATTTTATTTAATTTACCAGCCTACAGAGGAAAGCTAATAATTCAGAGATCAATAATTATCGCACTGATAATATAATCCGTACTGTGGATCAGTAGAATCAGTGACTTATTTTGTAAATTGAGTAACTGCTGTTTTCCGAGAACTGAATTATCTCGAGGTATGCACAAATGCGAAGAGCGTTTGTTGAAATTATGATCTAAGGATTGAAAAAATATTATTGAACAATAAATTGTGCATATTATTGATATTTACACTATCTTTATTAATAAAATAATATTCAATACATTAAATGATTAAAAATTAGACTAAAAATTTCATATTTAATGAAGTAAAAGTCTAATAATATACAAGTTATTGATTTAGAAGGCACAAAACATACAGCCATCACGGCAACCTATCTACTACTGATAAAAAAATATAAATATAACTACGCATTGGTTAAAAGGAAGGGAGATTACGTTAGTAAACTCCCTTCCCCGCATTAGAGCATGACCTGCAGTGGTTTAATTGAGGCATATGTATAAGCTCTTAGCCATCTAGTAAAGGGTGATTGTATCTTTGAATATTATCAAACAGAACGATATGTATTTGTAAAGAAAAGGCAGATTAAAGAATAAAAGTTTATACTCCCTCCGTCCATAAATAAGTGTCCGATTTCTTTAAAAGTTGTATTTTATTGAAACCTAACTACAAGTATTGTTACTAACAAACTTTTAGGAATAATTTGAGTTATTTAAACTTAATTAATAATATCTCGTACATGTTGATAAAGCTCAAAATCGAAATTTATAGAAACTGGAAGCCTACCAAGTTTTTGTAAATGGTCTTTTCTCATATGAGGCACTTTATAGTTGTTACCACCATTTATTTTCATAATTTCTATCATGCACTGCTGGTGAGTAAGAAAAATCTTATTTAAAGTATCAGGATTTAATGCAGAAAGAGCGGTTTCAACAGCACGGATCAATTCGTCTACAGTGTTCCAAGCCGATTGTTGCTACAATGACTGGATTGCATTGAAAAAGCCTAAGTCCAAAACGTTGGTGTCGGGACTACTAGGTGGCTGGTATATTATTTTGATTTCAAATCTAGTTCTATTCACAGCTTCATTATACTCAATGTCATCAGGAAGAATGTGTGGTTTAGCGTTATCTTGTTGAATGCAAATTGTTTTGCGTGAAGCGCTTCTTGGCCATTTTTGTTGAATGGCGGGTAGTAATTTTTTTTCAATAATCATATATTTGTACTCTTCTCTAGTAATCACTTTCGTTTCAATCGTTCCAGCTGCCCGATTTTTACTGCTCCGTTTGGCAAGTTTTGAAAAAACAAATGGCCAAATACCAAGTTTCCTTCAAAATTCTTATTTTCGGTATGATTCCAACGTGGACGAGCAACAGATCATACATGTCGATGAATTCGCGTGCTTGAACATTTAAACTTTCCGGTTTCAGCATTGACAAACAATATTTGAGTCTTTCAATTTTATTGGCGTCTGTGAGATAAGGTTCAACTGCATTTGAGTGCCGCCGTAATTTTCCTGACGTGAGTCTATTATGAACTGTAGATTTTGATAAGTTTGATAAGTTAATAGAAGTAGTAGCCAATGAACGAATTGTACGACGATTATTGAGTGGTAGTGACTTTATTAGCTCTGGATCGAAACTTTTTGGTTTTCTACCAACGCGTCCTTTCTTACGTGACTTGGCATCTGCTACTTCAGCACCATCGGCTAATGATTTTCGTCCTTGATGCCAAATTTGGCTTACAGTTTTCATAGAAATTTTGAATTTATTGCCTGTCGCCTTGATTGAGCCTTGCTTCAGTTTATTACTCAGTGTATTATTGTATGGTAAACCGCTTGCCTTGTGTTTGGAGTTAACTTAGGTCTTTTACCATAGTTTCTTGCCAAAATGTTTACCATATCTGCCATATTTTTTTTAAAACCGAAGATTTGTATCAAGTCTTGAGAAAGTCTTGTTTTTTGATTGAAAACATAGATTCTTGAAAAACCACAAAACTTTCAAACTGCTGTCAAAAATGTCACATAAAAATTGTTTTCAAAATGCTAGTTAATTTTCGAAAGCAACGCCACCTAAACACAATGAAAATCAGACACTTATTTCTGGACAGAGGGAGTATTTGTTATTAAGAAAAACATTAGCAGGACAATTCTTTATTATAAATCACAATAATATGTTAAAAATAAGTAAAAAAAAAAATAAATAATTCCATTCTCAATTTATAGGTTATTAATAAAAAATGTTACGTAAATTAATCATCTTTTCTAGTTTTAATTACATTTAATATTTGACACAGGATATATATGCTTAGATCCTAAACAGTATAATAAATTATTCTCCACTAATACTAACATAAGATTATTAAAGTATATGAGGTAATTATCAGTCTAATCACATATAAAGTATTTTACATATATTTTTTTAATGTAGTTATTTATATTTGTGTTAATTTTCTAAATTGTTAGAAGTGTTGATAAATTTGTTACTGCTTACCTTATACAATTAATTAAAAACAAAAGACTCTTTATCATAAACTTCTTTATTACTTTTTCACATTGGTATATAATGGTAATATACGATAATAAAATCAAAATAAAAAATAATGAACAATTTAAGGGTTAATTTACCCCACTCTCAAAGTAAATTTCAGCAGTAGAAAAAATTATATTACACAACCATATATGTGTTGTACATATTCCCAAAGTTTCATATATATTTTTTTTTAATTTCTGCTTCGAAAACACCTTCTATGCGTTGGTACACGAGAACTGAACAAACTTATTTGGCAATCCAAGAGTTAATCCTTTTAACCCGAATCCTTCGTTTCTAAGAATGTCACGGTGTCACAGATAATTTGTATTTATTTAATTTAAATACGATCTCTACCACAACTAAACGTTTCTACCACTGGGAGACCAACAGTACAATGTAGAAAATTTGCCGAACTGCGAACAGGCAATAAATAACAGCTGTAAACATGTCAGATAGTTCTAGTTATGTTACACTAGTGCCTCAGGCGCCATATATACTTCTCGAAAAGAGTTAGTCACTTCCCAATGACATTACCTTGTTTCTACCATTAAGAAAAGCGTTTAAATTGTTGACGTTGCGGTTGATATACGCATAACAGCGGTTTCGAAAGGCATCAGTTAGTTCACTCGCACCATTATTAGCACGGGTCCATCGGCAATGAAACAGATAAATGGTGCAGGTGACCAGAAGTGACCCCGGTACCCGGGGAAGCCGAGTAGACGATTAGCGGTGCTTTTGATGGCCCCTTTAGCTGCCCCAAAGCCGATGCCGAGACCCGTGGAAGTTGGAAATCATAAATGGAAGTTTTAATCATTAGTCTTCAATCGGTTTTTTTTTTTGCTCTATTGCCTTACGATATCCTGTGAGAATATTTTTTTTTGTGGCTATATTAAATTCGATTTGCTGACGGGTCAAAAGTTTGATGTAATATGTTTTCTAGTAATCGGTCAAGGTTTGGATGAATACGACGTTTGGTTAGTTGTAGTAGTGTTAAATGTTTGGAAGAGAAACAAGAGATAAAAGATAATAATAACATCAAATTATTGGCTCACAAATGTACAAGACGTAATGTTTTATATTTTAAGATCATATAATGCATATATCGAAAGAAATATTGTACCCAACGAACGACTAACGTCAAAATGATTCAAGGAAGAAGTTTCTACAGTGTACAGGTGTCTTCATTTTACTTTCGCTAGTATTTGTTTTCGTTACTATTACAGACACAAAAAAAATGTTTCAAATAAAAGGTGTTCGACCTCCAAATAAAACCGTATAAAATTTTGACAATTATTAGAATTGCGTATAGAAGGTGTGATCAACAGGATCTTTCGATTTTAAACTTATTATATTATAAGGAAACATGTTAAGTAATTGGCGACTTATTTTACAAAATTTAGCACGATTTAAAATATTTTATTTTTTATTTTAAAATTTGAATAGGGAAGTTTGGACTACTCATTGATATGGAACTCAGATATTCCACATCCGACTTGTAATTAATAACAATAATAATACGGTTTATTCCATTTTGCCAGAGAGCACAGAACACGTCAAAATAAAAATCATATACAAAAGTATAGATCAAACAGTATATAAACATACACATAGATTAATTAGTTATAAAAACAGATTAAAACGTAATTTTGTAAAAGTCTTGAGCACTATATAAAGCTTGATTTATCAAAGTAGTTTTTAACACCTTTTTAAACTGCGGGATGGAAAGTGATTTTATTGATATAGTTATAAATTTTAATGCACTGATGTATTTATACATTTTTCTGGATTTTTGTTAAGTGTGTGGATGGCGGCAACACGATGCTATGGTAAGTACCTCTCGTATTATGCTGATGAGACAATTGATATGATTGAAAAAATTCCCGGTAATGCTGTCTAACAAAAAGTGCGCATTCTAGGACAAATATAGATGGTAGAGTTAATATATTATTGTATTTAAAAATATTAGAGCATGTGTCTCTAGGTTCAAGTTGAAAAATAGAACGTATGCACGCCTTTTGAAGAACAAAAATCCTGTTAATGTCGCAAGAATTCCCCCAAAACACAACACCGTATTTCAGTCTGGAATACACGTTACCGTAGTAGGATGAAACTGCTGCCGCAGTGCTAACACTCTTAATGCGTAACAGGCACTAGTCAATTTACCAGCAAGGTGTTCCAGGTGAGTTCGCCAAGATAGTTTAGAGCCAATCTGCCATCCCAAGAAAGCTGCACTACCTTCAGAGATGAGTGTGCGTCCCCGATGTTCTACTTGCCATGGTTCCATATGGTTAGTGAATTTTTTTTTTTTTTTTTACCAGTTTGAAAGTTCTTTATTTGACAAATATGTATACATGTATATAACAAAATTAAAAGATGAAAAAGGTAAAATATATATAGTACATGTATACAGTAATGTCTTCATGTCCGCTGTTGGCTTCCCGCTCTCTGTCCTCATCCAAAGGTGGTGAGGCTGGCCTGCCTCGCCTCGGACTAGCGGTATCGAGAGCGATGTTGTTGGTATAGCAATCCGTCAACTTTTCGGTTTTATATCTTGTGTTGCATTATCATGGTTTTTAATGTTTTTTTTTAATTTGATGTGTGTCAAGTCTTTAATTTCTTTTGGTAATTTGTTATATTGTTTATTTGGGGTTTTTATGAGTTTGTTGCTAATAGTTTTTTCAATTTTTAAATGAGAGCGTCTTCTTATATTGTGTGTGTGTATTTCTGTATTTTTACTAGTCGAGAGTCAGTTTTTACCATTTCTTTTTCTATTTTATGTATTAACGCCATATTATTTATTGTATGATTTGGTTGTATATTCAGTTCTTGTGTTTTTGTATATATTTCTGCAGTTGGTGTTCTTCTCTCCATGCTATAAAGTATTTCAGTATTTTATTTTGTTGTCTTTGTAATTTATTTAAATTTTGTTGGCTTGTGTGGCTCCATGTATTTATTAGGTAGTTTATGTTGGATGTGAATAATAGAATGGGATATTGGTTTCCTCATATGTAACGGTAATATGTTTCTTATCTTACTTATCCCTGCTATTGTTGTTTCTTTTTATTAGGCTGCGTATGTGGGTATCCCATTTTAAGTTGTGTTATATTATAATCCCAAGTATTTTGTTTGATGTGTTTGTCGTATGGTTTGATTTTTTACTGTAATATTGAATTTGGGTGTTTGTCGTTTCCGTGTGAAGACCATGTATTCCGTTTTGTTTTCGTTTAGGTTATTAGGTTATTGTAGCACCAACTTTCGATTTCTCTTATATCGTTGTTAATATTATGCTGCATTTGCTGCAAATTCTTATCTGAATAAACTATGCATAGATCGTCTGTGTATGCGTAGATCTCGCCTTGAGTTTGCCACGTTGAAAATATCGTTGGTATATACAATGTATAACAGTGGCGGTAGATTACCACCCTGAGGTATTCCATACTCCGCTTTTAATCGTGAACTCTCTGTTTTGTTCACTATAGTCGTTTGTGTCCTATCCGTTAGATACGTTTTGATCAACATGTTTTCTGTTCCCTTAACGCCAATACTATCATTCTTTTCAATCATTTTTGCTTAGATATTGTGTCAAACGCTTTTTCATGTCTATGAAAGCACTATGTGGTGTTGTTTTTTCCTACTTCGGGTTTTTATTTTGTTTATGAGATCGTTTGTAGCTGATGTTGTTCCAGAGTTCTTTGGTATGCGTATTGCCTTTTGTTTATAATATTGTTTTCGTGTTAGGTATTCACTTAGTTGATTATGTATGATTTTTCTAATATGTGTTCATTACAGATATAAACAAATAGTCTGTAATTCTCGGTGCAGTTGTTGTTTTTTTTATATATGGGTATGATTTGGTTGGCTTAAGTTTTTGGAATATTCGCCATTCTTTATTAGTTGTTGTAAGTTTTACTATAGGTGCTAATTGTCTCTCTATTTTGTTTCATGATTTTTGAGTTATTTTGTCTACCTGTGCTTTATTGGTTTCAGTCTATATGTTCTGAGTATCTCTCTTCCGTTACGGCCTTAGTTCAAATCTGATTTATATTTTCAGAACCGTGGGTCTTGTGGGAGATTTGAGAGCGATAGTTGCTCTCTGCTAATAGTCTTCCTATGTTTGCGAGTTTGTTCAATTCTCAGCTATTTCTGTAGTGTCTTTGTAATAGTTTATCCTCTCTTTCGAGTGTTGTATTTCTCGGTGTCTTTTTGCTTGCCTTTTAGTGGCGGTAACTATCAACGTCCATGTTTTCGCACAGCTCGTTTTTGATATTTGCAGATTTTTGTGTGTAATTTCCTTTTTGCGGTTTTTCATGCATATACAGGGTACTCTTTTTTGCTGGCAAGGGTATTCGATTCTATAGTTTTCATTTGGGCGGTGCTTTACTGTGCGTTTGTATGGCGGCATTCTTGGTCTTCTTTTTTAATTTTTTCGTGGTTGATTGGTCCTTCAATTAGTTTCTGTACGCAATGATAATTTCTTCAAATGTACTTACTTCATATCTATTATTTGTGTTATTTGTCATTTGTTTTCGGTGATTTGTTAGTCGTTCTTATGGCATGTGGTCTGATAAATTTGTTGGAATTATTTTTATTTTATGTTCGCCGCTTTGATAATTTGGTTATAAAACGTGGTCTAATTGCTGTGATTTTCGCGTGATGTTTCTTCGGGGTTGATATTTTATTGACATTTTGTTTAATAATCTATAGTTGTTTTTGTTTGAAGGTGTTTTTCGTAATCTCGTGTCGTATTGTCCTGCGGATTTAGTAGCATTTATGTTGAATTGCGCCATGATATCGTGCTGTTTGTTTTTGGTTAATATGTTATTTTTAATAGGCATTTTTTAGTGTTTTGAAGGGAACGTGTGGTGGTTTATTACAACCGTTTATTGTAATGTTGTTGTCTAATGTAAGTAGTTATTATTTCAATGGCTGTTTATGTCTTATTGCGGCAAACACTTTATATTTTAATTTATCCTTACGTATATGCGTATTTCCCTTCCTCTACGTCTCTAGAATTAACTCTGCCGTTTGGTAGTTTGCGCAGTTGGTCCTAGGGTGTTTCGTCTGTGGGACAACCAGGTCTCGCGTTAGAGCCATTATGTCAGGGTGTTTTTCTTATTTTGGTATTGTTTATTGCTATGATCTTATTTCTGATGGCTTCTTATGTTTTGGCATGTGAGGCTATACATTGATTTTTTTTTATTATTATTATTATCTTTTTGTGTTTTAATTGGTATTTTGGCGAGGGTCGCTTGGTGTTGATTTTCTTTTTTTGCTTGATTTGGTTTCCTGATATAAATATTCGCGTCTCTGGTCCAGGCGCGTTTTGATATTTTTGTTTTTCTCAGCTCTCACCGCTCATCGCTTTGGTAGAATAGGGTGTTTGTTCATTTTTCTTAACTGTTCGTTTATGAATATGTCGCCTTTTCCTTTGAATTGGCAATCTCACGTTATTCGTTACCTATGGCTTTTGGCCTTGGTTTGGCAGTATAGTGGTCTTAGTTCCGGCATGTTTGCCAGTTCTATCACGATTGGACTTATTATGCTATGGGCTCTGGCATTCTTTCTGTATACATTAATAATAGGCTTTCGCTGCAGTTTACATTTAGTTTTTCCATTATTTTACTGCACTGCTTCATCACTAGTCTCTGTTTAATCTATTTGCATTGATTTTATATTGTTTTTTAAATTTTTTCTTTTCGCATTTGCTTCAACATTATCTCTAGCTCTTTTAGGCCTGTTTCTTAGTTTTTGTTTCTCAGTTTCTTCGTCTTGCAGCATTTTTTTCATTTCTCTATTTTCTCTTGTAATTCCTCAAATTTTTCTTGATAAGTAAGTCGATAGCTTTTCTCGTTTCTTTTAACATATTGTATATTTGCATTATTAGTGGATCTCTTGCTTCTAGATTTGCTTGATTCACAATGTTCTTTAACTTTCATTTTTTTAGCGATTCGTGTCATATGCCTTTATTTATTTATTTATTTATTTATTGAGGATGGAAGGGAGTTACTCTCAAGACCATACGGGGTCCTTCGTGGTGTCTGACAGACAGAGAGGGCTTTGGAGCGCGATAGGAATTGACCCAAGAGAGAGGAACGGATTTTTTATTTGTTTCACTATATTGTTTTTATTCGTCACGGATTTAAAACATAATGGTGGCATTGTTTTCAGGTATTTAAGAGTAAGTAAAAAAGGCTTACCTGAGCAGCGAAAAACAATTCCGACGATATGTTCACTTTGTTATGTATAAACAATAATTATGTATATCTAATAATTGCATTGCGTTTTAGTGACTTTTAAATCTGATTTTTGGTTATTGTTAAATTAGAATGCAATTTTAGTGAGTGAGTTGATTGAGGTGAATTTTTCATTTTTGGGTTTACTTAAGTTTAATTTTAAAGTTGTGATTTTGACAGATCAAACAATTTTTCTATTTTTTCCGTTGCCCTCCAAGAGCTCTTTAACTCGTCCCTTGCGGGGCGGCCATGTGTCACCAAAGGAAGTGTCATGCCGGCATACAATCACCTACCCGTCCATCAACAATGCCTTGTAAATCATTCACGTAAAGTAAAATAGCAACGGCCCAGAACAGTCCCTGCGATACCCCCAAAGACACGTTGTGCCAATCTGATCTTAATTTCCTTACCGTCTTCTTATATGCGGCTACACACTGCTGCCTATCGCTCACGAAGGATTTAAGTCACATGTAGAGGCAACACCTCCCGAACAACCCAGGGCCTCCAATTTGTCAAAAAGTAGGCTGATCCACAGATCAAATGCGCTTTGAACGGTCCACGCATTGGTACGACGGTGGTTTCCTGAAAGCGTTAACACGCTTAATAATTTCTGGCTAAAAGTTGAAAACATGGCTCGAGTGGTTGGAACGGTCCCGTATATAAGCATTCTAGGTGGCGTTCAGTATATCATTTTTTTTTTAATAAGATTTATTCATATCTACTTAAGATAATTTTTTACAAACGCTTGAGATATTAGATACAAGTGCTATCAGTCTAGTAACTTGTTAAATGCTGTCTTTCTCAGACCTTTTTGTATATTGTCTAATATAGCGAATTTTAATCTGTTTAGGAAATGTGCCATATTGAAAAGATGTATTAAGCAGCTCTGTGAGAGGTGTTGCAATATCCTCCGCACAATGCTTTAAGAGGCGCAAACGAAGGTACTCTTCATCCACACTCTACAGCTTGTGTTATTGGGCTCTTTGTTTATGGTATTTAATAACCTCGTTGTTATGGCTGTTGGATAGGAGTAAAATGTTGGGTAGTGTTGTGCCAGCATATTGGCCGTTCTCCGGCATTATTTTATTGTCTATCGAATCAGTGAAGTGTCTGTTTTATTCGCGTAGTGTCTGGCAGTAAACTGTTTTGGTCGCTTATTCTTAAGGTCTGCTTATTTTAAATTGTTTGTCTTTGTTTCCTTTATTCATTATCCCACTTCGCGGCAGGTAGTCCTTTACTGTATTTTTTGACGTGTTATGTATTTTCAATAGAATCTGGTCGTTTTTGTGTTTTCAATTTCTTCTTTAATGGGCGAGCAAAACACTTGTAAGGCGTCTCTGCTTAGATTGTTTGTCATTACTGCCTCATATATTTGCCTTTTAATACCACACAACTGTCGTAGATGCTCATTAATCCATCGGGCCTTTCGAAACTTTTGCCAACTGAGTAAAAATGCTGCTTTTATTGTATATTTTCTATAAAAAAGTCATATGGCAAAAAATTGGAAACACTCTGCAATTCAACTATTACATTAACCATCGAGCAATCCAATCAGTGATTGACAACTGCATATTTCATAGGTCAAGTTGTCTTGATAAAAGATGCTCGGTTTTTTCTAATTTTTTTTTTTTGATAGGTGAATACTTTCCAAAACAATGGTTTATATTGTCTGGCGCATAGTGATCATAAAAAGACAATGCTGATGCTAAAACTTCCGCCTTATATTGGTCCTCATTTATAAAAATATTATCAATTATTGTTTTTGATGATATCGCCACTCTCGTTGGGTCTTTGATGGTGTGTTGCAAAATAATATTAGCACGATTTAAATAAATAAAAAATAAAATTTGAATAGGGAAGATGAGACCACTCATATTATATGGAACTCAGATATTCCACATCTGACTTGTAATTAATACTATTGCTGTTTCTATTGATGTGACACATTTCCAAGAATAATCTTTTTTTGTGCGATTTTCGTAGTTGTTGTACTCAACATTATCAGTAAGTCAATATTGATGAATTGTATTTAAAGCTTGTTTTCTGGCTGAGGCACACGATTTTTGCCGTGTCGTACATAACTTTTAGTGAATAATTCTTTGCTTTATACATTGGAATGATTGTCAAAATAGCAGCCTCACAGTCAATGCAGCGGAAATTTTTATAGGGCAATTTACAAAAAAACAACTCACTCAGAAACATTCGTTTATTTAATGACAAAGTAAATGGTTCCGTAACATTCCAAGTGTTATATATCTCAAGACACTCATTGAACTTTTTATTTTTGAGACAAATTTGGTATTCACGGGCAAGAAGGGGTAGAACTCAATGTATCCAATTTTTTTGGCGATGTTGAAATCCATCTTGGTGTTTTGGGCCTGAACGACTCACATTAACACTCTGAGAGCTAAAGTCACAAATGTTGTCACCTAATTATGGTATCGTAATAGAATCCAACAACATATGTCACTTCCGCTCTTTAGGCTTCTATCTTAACGCACAAAAAAGTTTTTTTTTTTAAAATGAATTCGAATCTTTAATAAACTGGCAGGCAGAGCAGAGGTAGTTGCAGCGGTGTATGGATAGGGTGGAATAATATCCAAAAAACGAAGAACTATTGAAGACCACAATAGTACCAAAAAAGATTGCAA